>BRZM01002786.1:0-58808 GCA_033238685.1 Lates japonicus | reverse complement strand
CTTACTATGCAGATGGTTTCATTCACCAGAGCGGGGGAGTGGGGGAGAGATGTAATGACATAAAGAGTATAGGTTGCAATATATTAAGAATAATATAGGCTTACTCTGGTTTGTACTGTTGTAATGGTACCCCCTGACACATGGCACGGACTGAGAAAGGTGAAATTACAGTGTATCATGGGAGTGTGAAAATGATGAAGAATAATGGCCTTGTAGTTCAGCAGGCACATGTGACACTGCTCCAGCAGGGTAAAAAGGGAAATTCCACTGAATCTGTGGTATTCAGCAGCTCTGTTTCACCTGCACTGCCATACTGTTACTGTATCAAAATCATACAAGAGATTGTATGTCTTATTGGTGTTTTGCACCTGGAAGATGCATTAGATTAACACTTTTTTGATTAAATATAAAGGCAATCATGATGTTTCTGGTTTAAAAGCTGTAACGTGAACATAACTCTGATGTGCATCAGTGAGAAATCTTTGCCTTGACTGTTTGTTTTCTTTTCATTGGCATAAGAAACTGTACAGCATACCTGCTGTTGACAATCATTTTTCACGGTCAAATGTATGATTAAAATGTGTAGGCACAGGTGAAGTAGAACTGCTGATGCCTGTATTAAAAATAAGCAGCATACTTTGTGAAACCTTTGCTACATCCTCTTCCAGTTCTCTCTGACGCATAGTTTTGTTATAAACTGTTATATAATGTACCAAGGTCGAACTTGTGTCAGTTGAGCTGTTTCACAGAGGACATTTTGCCCTGTGGTTAAACCAAAGTAAATGAGTAAATGATGACTCTCGTAAATCTAGTGTGGTAGAGCAGTATTTTGATCTCAAATTTGAAACAAGATTGTATGTAGGCTGTGTCAGAATAAACTGGCACATAATCACCAACCAGCGCATGACAACATTCAGCACAGGCATGTGGATGTTAACCTGCAAGGGAAGAAGGCTACTGGTGCAAGCTGCTAATGTTAGCCACACATGCCAGTCAATCTTTTACCTGCAGACTATGTGACCTTACTCAGGCTGGAAAGTTACGGCAGCTCATTGTGGCAAAATTGTTCTCAATTTTGACTGTCTTCTTAGTGTTTTCTTACTTGTAGACTAGTCAGCTAGTGTAAATTTCAATTTCCATTTAATCAACGTGGAGTAGTAGACCAGTTAATTAGTAGTTAGGAACGTCCATTTTGGTCGCCAACAAATCAGATACCGAGGTCTTATAGCAAGAACACCAGAATATTTGAAGGAATATGTGAATGGTCTGATAGCTCGGATAAAGTTGTGCATTTTATTTTGGGTGGGATTCCTGGTTGATTGAAGTTTATCTGAGTTTTTTCTGCATCTTGGTGGCTGCTCCAATGATAATTTGAATGGAAATTGAACTTTCTTTTATTTATGGGTTAATTTTGTTGACACTATATTTGCCTTTCAATAATAAAGCCTGTTCTCATGTGAGTTAAGATCAGTGTCTAGCCCACAGTGTTAGATAGAGATAAACTCAACAATCCTAGACTTTCTACTGTAGATCTCAGGCTCTCTCTGTCATGTATATCTTTCCTCTCATTGTTCAGAAAGATTATGGGAGATACCTGAGGAAGAGAGAGAGAGAGATGGAAGAGGGGGGGGGAGCTGGAATCCTCAAGCTAAGTATTTAGCAGCCAGTTAATGTACTGAGGGATAATACAACGTGTCCACAGGCAGCGTCTTTATGTCCGATGTGTTTTTACCAGCTTCTCAGCAGCTTGGCAGTGTTTACACACTCTAACAACAAGTGCCGTCTTTCAGGGACTCTTCGGTTCATTCACCATTCAACCGCCAGTCCAGCTTTAGCCTAATCCCCTCCCCCCCTCGGCACACCACTCCCATACAAAACACAAGATTTCAATTTTTTCACTGTAATTGCCTAGTTTTTAATTCCACGCACACCATCAAGCCAAGATTGGAGCTCTAGCCAGATTTCAGGGAGGGGAGGTCATCCAGGGACCGTTGGGCAGTGAAGATTTTGGGGCGGGAGAGGCGCAGATTTGGGCGGCTTGGAAGTGGAACTGGGCGAAAGGGAAGTAGTTTGAAAGTGGTCTGCGTGGCTACGATAAAAAGTAAGAAATTAAACACGTCTTAGTTTTTGAACGGCTAGAGCTCGCCGTCGTCCGTTGTGGCGGTGCGACAGCTCAGAGCGGCGCAAGTAATCTGCTCTGTGCGATGAGAGAGGCCTGCTGGGGCATGGATGGAGGGATGGATGGAGTGGAAAGTGGCAGAAGATGAGGAGGAAGGAGGAGTTTGTGGGTGATATTAAATGCAAACTTTCATCTTTGGTATAGGGCTGCTGTGTGGTCACTGAGCAGCTAACACACACACACAAAGATTAAAGTGCTTTACTGCGTTTCTAAACTGTGCTTCTCCAGTCATGTCATGTGTCAGTGTGTCCACATACATTCTTGTCCTGGTCGTATTTTTATCCCTTTTTGATTCTGTTCAGGATGTTCACATGGTTTAGAGTAACATAGTAATTCATCTCCCTTTCTACATGACTCTAACCCTGGTGGAAAGTCTTCCCAGAGTACTGGAGGCTGCTATAGCTGCATATAAATGAAGATGGTTTTGTTGGGATGTCCACTGTCACCATACATTTGGCCATGAAGTGTACTTTCACTGGGATAAACTGTGTGACTCACAATTGTAAACAGTGTTATCATATGTTGTGTATTTCCCATCATATAGCCAACATCCGCTCTTCTTGTTGTGATGATCTGATTGTGGCTCCTCTAAACAGAATCTGCCCACATTTAGGTGATTTAAACACAGTGGATATAATGCAGATTCACAGTACGCCTCTGTCTCTCATATACTACAAGCGCTATCATCTTCAAGTGGACAGGAAAAAGGCTTTGATTTTCTTTTTAATTTGGCTTCTGCTTGGCACTGGGATGGTTTCCAAAACTCACTTTTCTCTCTCTCTCTCTCTCTCTCTTTCTGTGGCTATCACACCATCTCTCCTCTTGTCTCCTCCACACCTGTTAGCGCCCCACAGATGTGCGCTCGCTGCGCTGTATGTTTGTTCGAACAACAACACCATCTCCATCATCAAACCCAGGATGAGCTAAAACAATCAGGCAGTATTTAAGCTGAGCGCAGGCCAGCTGCACTGCCCATTACCTCCATTCACACTCAAATGCACTCGCACACACACACCCTTTTGTAGCTCGCAGACACACAACGGCAGCAAATATGAATGTACTGAATATATCCACAAGAGAGTAGTTATTCTTTTGCCGCCACTCATTAAGGTGTGTGCCGTCCCTGCTCATCATTAAGCTGCTTTGATTGCACCTTTACGAACGACGCAATGGCCTCAAACAAAAGAGGGATATTGTGACAGTCACTGCGTTTGTCTTTCGTCTCTTCAGAGTCTTTGATTTATTGCTAATGAGGACGAGGGAAGCGTTGATTGTCTAGGAGGAGGACAGCCTTACCTGCCACACACCATCACTGCAGTTTATTTTTTTTCAACATGTTGTAAGGGAACGCTGCAGCGCCACCATCTTATTGTTACACAGAACTTCTTCTCATGAGGATGGAAGATGAGTTTAGCCACAAAATGAGAGCTACAGGTGAGAAACTGGAGACTGCTGACAATGGCATCTTCCTCATTTTATAGCCATGCTGGATAGAGGTAGTGAGAGGGCTTTAGCATGCAGTAGCAATGTACAAACCTGAAAGCAAAAGGCAAAAATCCTGCACATTGTCAATCACTTGTACTCACATTATTCACGATGTTTTGGACCAAAACATCTTAAATAAAGCAAGTAAAAGTGATGGGCAGTGAGCAAGATTTTTGCCTTTTGTTCTCAGGTTATGAGTTTGTGATTCTATGCACCTGTCACTAAGACTTTTAGGTATGCAAGACCTTTTTTTGAAATTATCACTTGGATGAAGTAGTAAGGGAGGCTGTCCTCTCCAAAAACCCGCTCCTTAAAACAATATGTCTGCTTTTATTTTATTTTTTACCCTTTCAAGTAGCAAAGGCATCTAAAGCTAAACCTCAAGAGTAGAAATGCCAGACAAATAATGCTATGAGCTGTTTTTGGAGTGCTCATATTGCTTTGCAAAATACTGGCAAGACACCGCTTTTTATTATCCAACTAGTTTTCATAATGCCGCTGATGAACAGATTGATTTTTCTGAGATGATGCTTCAGACCTCTGGGCCTCTGCAGCCTGTGACAGCGTTCCAACAAACCACTGGTCTATTTGCTGGAAAATTCGTTTGTGTCCATGTGGTAGTTACAGTTGTGTGATGGCTGTACGTGACAGAGGTACTTCATCAATACCTGCAGTCCCAACTCAGCAAAATTTAGACACCCACAGGCCCAGAGGTTACCAACCATCTCAGCTCCTGCGGCACTGACAAGTGCGCACCGTTCCATGAACCGGTGTGTGTCCGTGTATCATTCCTCATGTGGCCATGGCGAACTATCAGTGTTATTCGCTAACTTTACCACCTGTAAGCAAATTGAAGGCAGTGATGTGGAAGAAGGCCTGCTCTCCTTTTTCTCTTTTTCTCTATCCTATCTCTCTCTCTCTCTTCTTGCTCTCCTCCATTTATTCCTCTCTATCCTCCCCTTCATCCTGTTTTGTTCATTTCCTCAACCCATTTACCCCACCTCAGCTCTCTTTCACTCTCTCTTGTATCATCCTCCCAGGCCAAAGTGCAGTGCAGCTGCTGTGGCGTCTAGGGTTTTAGATGCCCAAGAATGAGCAGAGCTGCTGTGAGGCTGGCTGAGGTTTTAGCGGCTTCCATCTGATGGGTCAGCATATAAGCAGGACAGTAGCTAATTTTACAGGTCGTCTTTTTCAGCTTTAACAGGTTGCAGACCAGTCATTACCTGCTCACAAATTGTGAACTCATATCATTTTTAGAAGGTATCATGTCATGTAACGAGGCATCAAAATCTTCATATCATTTGACACCCAGCTTCTTCATATAAGCAAAGTGGACTTGATATCCGACCATATTGAGCAATACTTGTCAGTGTGACAAAAATACATTATCGCCAAATACTGCCTGTTTTCTTTTTCAGGGTATCTGCAAAGTCAGAAAAGGCCTTTAAATTTATATTAAAATCATTTACACAGTATATCTTTTATTCAGTTAACATGTGGACCTTGAATAAATAGGACATTTTAATTTTGGTTAGTCCGTATATCCACTTGCTACAAGCAATCCATGTTCAGGCCATGTTTAATGATCAATTAATATTATTAGGAAGTACTGTTGTAACAGCAGGGAATGAGGGACAAATGTAAAGAGAACAATACTAAATTAATTTACTGGTAATTGATTCAGCTCAACATCCATTTTCATACATGAAAGGCTTGTATGACCAGCAGTAGTATTAACAACTTTCATGTGGTATTAAAAGTCATAAATTTAACTTGGTAATCAGAAACTTCAACATTTATTTCACTTTGATCAAATTGTCAATCAATGTCAATCAATTGCAAGATAATCTTATCAAAATTATACATAAACATACGCAAACTTCCCCAAAACTAGAAATAAATAGAAATATAAACCCACAGAAGTTGTTGAGTGTGTTTGTAAAAAAGGTCATTGTCTGTGGTAATTGAACAGTGCTGTGTTGTCAAACACACATCAACATAGTCACAAATACACACAGAAATTACACACACCCTAGTGAATGCTTGTCTCATGCAACGCAGCAAGAGGGACTGTAAAGGAGCAAGGACTTGATTGCCTTGTGTGTGTGTGTGTGTGTGTGTGTGTGTTACGCTGTGATAGAGCATGTACCATGACTCTATAGGCACCATATTCCCCAGCAGATTTCAATTTCACTTCACATTTCCTTAATGACCAAAACAGCACCTCCCTCCTCTCAGGTAGTAAGCCAGAGCTGTGACACACAATACACACAAATGCGTGGGAAGTATGTTTCCATTCATTGGTTTTTATGCAAATTTTCAATACAAATATTTTTACACTTGGATTGAATAGAAAATGTAATGTAGATGAATAAGAGGATGCAATAAAGGCTGAAAGTAGCAGCCTTTTTAATAAACAGTGATGTCTTCTTCTTGTAGTTTTATTTCCAGGAGTACAAGGCTTAAGTGTGTTGCTGCCACCCACTGTTACATGCTGCCTCACCACACATTGCACCACAATCTACCATTTACAGAAGCTACCCAATTCCGTGACTATTTTAAGACAGAAGCATTAAAACATGTCTATGAAGGAAGCACTTGAAGCTCAATTCTGTTTTTAGCAAAAAATGTCTGGGAAAATGTTTGTTATAATTAGCATTTAGCGGGAAAAAGCACATTTTTATTTTAAAGGGTCACTGCACTGACTCTTGTCTTTTCTGAGTGCATGTACTTCACAAGATTTTTGACACAAAAAATTAGTTGGTCTTTATTTTTGTGCACTTACTTGCATTAGACAGTAAGTCTAGTACTTCTGCTTAAAGCAGTCTGTCTATAAATAACCAGTATCCCATCAGCAGTTTTCACTTTTCTCCTGATATCGCATTTAAACTCTGCACTTTACATCCCAATCAGGTGACTGACCTGAAGGTACAGAATTAAACTGAGGACACATGTAATTGATAAGGCTAATGCAAGCAGGGTTTCCTCATTTGTTGTCATCAGCTGCCAAACACCACCATAGGAAGTACATATATAACAAATAGGTGGATCCTCAGTGGAAACACATCAGAAAGTTTCTCTTAAGTCTTCAAATTGCTTTTGTCAAGGAGCTCCTTTGATCGAGTTTTCTCCCATTACAGCTGTCTGCATGTGTGTATCTGGGTGTCTGCATGTATCTGCTCTCCATATGTAGTGTGTGTGTGTATGTGGTTTTTGAGTGGCTGGGGGTAGGTGGTGGGTGGTATTTGGAGTGCATATACAGATATATACCCCCAGTCACCCCACAGAGGGAGAGAGAGGGAGAGATGAGGGTGAAATCTATTGAAGTGGTTCTGTAAAATGGACTTTGTTCAGGTAGTCACTTTGTTTTCATGCTGATAATATTCATTTAGGGAGGGAGATCTCTGTGCCTTTTCTTCTCTGCTCCTCTTCCTCGTCTTGCTCTCCCTGGTTTAGCTCCTGGCCGCGGGATTAGCCGCCAGAGAAAATGCAGGGTAAAATTAGCCTCCGGCTGTCCTCGCGGGCCTCGACCATTGATTTTCTGCCACAGATGGAGAATAAACGCCGGTGCTTAATGTTCTTAATACCACCACAGAGAACAGTCTATTTTTCATTGGCTTGGTTTTTGTTTAGCTACTCCTCTTTCCCATACTCATGGCCTTGTATGGAACTGCACCTAGATTATTCTTTATTTTCCATAAATCAAAAATATTGTAACACATAAAGTAATTATTATTCTCTGATGTCTTACTCTGATGTCTTACTAAAACCCTTTACTCAATTCATTTTTCCTCTTAGACATGAGTAAGGAGTAACGGTTACACATGGTAGACAATTTGGACTCAGTGAAATCATTTGGACAGAAAACCCTTCAATTAAGCTACAAAAGAAAATGGAAATAGTCATTATATGTTGAGCTGTAAAGAACCTTTCATGGTGCAGCAGAAAAGTTGGAAATACAAGAGCTCACCTGCTGAGTATTTATGGGTCACATCAACATGAAGGGAGCCTCCATTTACACTTGGGAGAATAGATAATGACTTTTTCATGCATGGGAACAATTTTTTTTCTTAGAGTGAACTGCTCCTTTATCACAAAAATTACATTATTTATTATGATTTATCTAAGGATAACAGGTATCTGATGCTGTGTACAGTAAAGCCCTGTGAGGCAAGTGTGGGATTTGGGGCTTTTGGCTTGACTCCTGTATGAGGTAAGTAAGTGAGTGTCATATAGCAAACTTGTTTTGCCTACTGGCATCACATGTGTCGTGGTTTCATATGTGTTTTGAGATGGTGTTTGCGGTTGGGCGGGTTATCATACCTCAGTGCTGTTTGGTACCAATTAAGAGTACTGAAAACTGTTAAGTACCAAGAGCTGTCAGACTGATAATCTTGTTCCTTATTTGCTGATCGAATAGATCCTAATTTAAATCAAAACTTTGCTAATTTTTGACAGAGTTCTTATACAGCTTGTATTTCAACAGCATCTAACATTTGACAATTGTGGCCTCTTCTGATGTATAATCCATTCAACCACACACATATACACACCACCACAACTAGCTTTCTGTCATATTAAGATTATCTCTCCACGCACATTCCATATGATTGACCCGTGGGAGTTAGGTGGTGTGGATAATTGCTTTGAGACAAACCACCTGATTGTCTTCTGCCTGGTCTTGGGACTTGTGTGAAAACCAGTGCAGTGGAAGCAGATGTCTGCTGTTTGTATTTGGTTTCTTGCCAGCAGCTTAATTATTCCATTGTTAGGCTAGAGAAGGAGTACCTGGTGTATTACTCTGACAAGAGGTTCATGCAGCACAGATAGGGAAGCTTTGGATAAAACTTATCGACCACTGATTACTGTGTCTTGAAGGCATTCAGCTCTTTCCTGCTTTAGGGGGTCATTTACGAAGGATGCTTAGCTGACTCTGTGGTCTCCTGGGCAGCTGTAGACAACTCACCTGGACTCACATGTGAATCTGTGCACCCCCGCTTCGCAGGCTTCTAATGTGTTTGCCACATTAGAGGGTTAGTTGGCAGTTCTTGTTCTAACAGTCTTACTCCGCTTTCTAGACTTGTGGCTGGCCTAACGTTGTTGACTCAGTGGAGCGAAAACTTTCTGAGGTTTTTTGGCTTTTAACCTTTCCTCCTTCACAGTCTCCCTAAATGTCACAAAGGAAGTATCTGAGTTACTGACTGTTTGGCTAGCTAGCTAAGATTACTAGGCAACGTTAGGTTCTAATAGTTGGAAGCGTCAAGTGTTGAATGTCACTATGCACAATGAGGGAAAAGAACACGGATCTCTGACCTGCTGTTTTTCTGAGTGCTCATGCTTTAACCAACAGATGTCAGTGCTGAACTTTCCACCCATCTCAGAGGATCCCAGTACATTTGTAACTAGTTGGATGGTTAGACAAAAAACGCAAATGGAAAGTTTTGAATGACTACAATACAATCTGTGGTTCTCTAAATGAGGAGACCATTGCAACACCTAAGGCCACTCTGAGAGCCTTTCCATTTCAACAATGTCTATTAAGTAATTATTAATTATTAAGTAATTATGCTAGTCACCATGGTTAGATGTAGAATATGTGACTGGGTGAGAGAGGTCTTCAGTCAGGAAACCACTGTTACATTTGTTTACATAGAAAATAAAAAGGGAAATGAAACAAAAATGTTGACGAGACATTTTTTTCTCTTTTGAGAACACAAAGTGTTTATGTGAAATGGTGCATTTTCCATTAATTTCAATCTCATATGGATTTTTATATACACCTTGAGTAAACAAGAGCATTGTTACAAAAAGCAGTGAAATTGTGTCCATTGATTTGAGGCATGAGCACAAATTAAACTAATGTAATTAAAGTTGTTCAGAATAGTCTATAGAAATATATTTGTGGTTGTATTCATGATGCTGAAAAGATATATTCGTGATCAACATGTGCCTGCTTTGAGATTGTAGACTTGCGTGTGAACCGAAGTCTGACACCATTAGAGGGACAAATAGTTATTTGTTCTTACTTTCTTTGTGCAACATTAAAAATTATGGCAGACAGATGATGGTAAGTCCTTGGTTGGCATAATAAAATGTATTTCTTTGTCCTGTGCTTATTACATTTTGTTCTCTGAAGTCCAACATTAATTGGGCTTGTACCAGAACAGAGTAAGTGCGAGACTTATTGATATTTATGAAGCAAATGGAATAGTTATTGATCAAGTCTTTGTTGCATGCATATCCATAGTTTGGCATTTTATATTCAGCCCAACAGAATCTTAATCCAAGGACAAAAAAGTCTTAAAACACAAAAGACCTTGTGTTTCTTTGGGTCTGCATGAAGTTCCCTCAGTATTATTAGTACATACATTAGTGTTAAAGTATATGCATACACTATATGTAAGACTCTGTCGGAGTCAGAGAGGTTAGGATTTTTTTCTTTTCTTTTTTCTTCCAGTTTTCCTCTTTGGATAATCTCTGCTCTTTCTCTCTCTCTCGCTGCAGCCCTTACCGTTACCCACCCCTCCTCTCCCTCCAGTCGTGTCATCTTGTCCGTACCCCACCTATCTGTTCGGCTACATCTCCAAGATGCTGTAATTTCCTTGGCCCGGCTTGATGTTTATTGTGAGGCTGAAATTGAAAATGGCCTGTAATGGAGCGAGCCTCGCAGCCCCGGGACCAATTCACAATCTAAATGACTTGCTCCTTTTCAATGGCATCGACTGGAGGGCTCTTTGTGCAGCCTCGTACCTAATCAACCTCTGGTGTGACCCCCAGCTCTCGGGGGCCGCTGTCGGATTAATGATAAAATCATTGGTTCAAACAATTATTCGACCTGAAATGGCTGGCCATTTTATTCTGAAAATTAAAGAATGTGAAATTAATTTTTTTCTATGCCGTGTTGTAGCAGCGCCACTTATGGCTGAACTCTGCCCCCTAAACTCTTGATTTCATATGAAAGAGTGCTTTTACTTTATCTAGTTTCTCTCCTTTAGCTTTTTTTCATATCCCCCTTTCTGCGCGTGTTGTTGCAAATAGCTTCCCAGGTGTCAGAGTAGCAAGGCTTCAGCTATGTACTTGTCTTTCTGTCCTTCTGTCTGCCTGTCTAACTTTCTTTTTATCTTTCTGCTAACCAATCTGTCTGCCAGTTGAGCATGATTATATTTGTTGTTTACTGAACAAAAATATTAGATAAAATGAAATTAAAAGTATAAATGAGAATGAATTGAATATATTCAAATAAAGATGGGGATCTTTTTAGATATTTATTTCATAGTAATGACTAGGACAAATAGAGACACACTGAGGTCTTAAGGTCTTAAACTTACAGAATAGTTTTCTTCTTTAATCCTGCTCAGGTAGACATTGAACAAACAACCTTTAATCTGCTCATCAATCCAAAATACTTGCCTTTGTAGATAATTATTTTGTACCTCGACCTCATGGGGGCACTCAGAGGCACACAGTCCATACTTGCTGGAGATACCTTCCACCTCTCAGAAAAGAAGGAAAATAAGAAGGGTTGTGAGTGGTCTGGCCTAAAGATATATGTGTATTTACTTAGATTAAATTTAGCAGTACTAGCCATTGAACCAGCAACCTTTTAATATGTCTTTTTTGGTCCAATTTGCTATGCAGTGTTAGCTTAACTTAATTTTCCCTTTTTCTTGCAACCAGGGAAAACAGACTCAAAATGAAATATATAAAACATGTCAAAAATATGTAAAAACAAATGCTAAAACTGTGGGATTCGCAGGCTGTTGTTTGGTCCCTCTACCTCTTGGGGGCACTCTGTCAGAGTCAAGCCCTTAGGGAAACATCTGCTACATAGGAAGAAGTAATGGTGAAGGTCTGACCTGAGAACAGAAATATTTGTCACTATTAGCAGACATGTGAGGCAGTCTGTGCATCCATTCTTGCCACAATTCTCTGTAATCCTTTCTCTGCATGTTTGAAATCACTTTCAGTCAGTTTGGTGTCACTCACCAAAAGCACCACAAGAGGAAGTGGTACAGTAACTTCAGTATAAAACGGGACACCATTCACGATTTGTGAAGATCATTTTGAAACAAAATATAAGCCATGTTCAAAGGCAGATGTGGAGGAATGGAGCTGCATCATTTTCTGTCTTTTTTGCATCAATGACCCCTATTATTTGTGTTTTTTCTTGAGCTATTTGCAAGCTGTTATATGTACATAATAGCACTAACTGTGATGTTAAAAAAAAACTGTTCTTTCAGTAAAAAACTGAAATAGAGAAGCTAAAATCACAGTATTGAGACAGGTTATGATTTGGGACACCATGCCATTTCATAAAGATGAGGAAAGTTGAGGATGGTGAAGAAATGGGATGCAGCATAAATATTTTTGTGTTTTATTGCCTGCCTGTCCAAGGTATTTCTGTTCCTCTTTCCCAGTGCATTCTGGGAAAGTGACCTCGAACAGGGTAAGTGAGTCTCGAGGATAGATGGATTATAGATTGGCCGCCTGTGTGCCGCCAAACTCTGATGAGCCCTGCTGTGCACTTGTGTGTGTCAAACACCACTTGATTACTGGGTGTGTATTTATCATCATCATCATCATTATCATTATCAGTCTGCTCCCCTCTCTTAAGTCTGAGACAATGGGCTCTCCTAAAAGGCTCTTATTGAACTGAAGCTCACTAGCCTTCGCAGCCTCAGCTCGGTCCTAGTCCTCCTCAGCAGCCCGCAGTGTGGCTGGGTAATTACCCGGGGATTGATTCCCCTAACAGAGACCATTTCTTCACCTCCTGCAGAATCACTAAGAGGCTTATAATAAGCCCTGCTCACCTCCATAGCTTCCTAGCTAATGTCTCTGCGAGCCAGAGCCTCTATTGACTTGTTGATGGAGATGCTGGAGCTGTGCTAAAGGCAGCAGAGTGGAGGGGAGGAGACTCTCTCTCTTCACTGTAGAGACCTGATTATTAAAAGGCCACCAAGTTCTGTTTTCATCACACCTAAGATAATAAATATATGTGCCATGGAGATTTCTCTCAGAGACATCAATGGAAGGTTTTTCTGGACTTAAAACAATCCTGGACCTTTGCCCTGTGGCTCAGATATAGCTTATGATGTTGGTGACTTATAGGCGGCCCTGGGACAGTGATGAAAAATATACTGTAACTGCTTTTGCACTCGAAAATGGCAAACACCTCCTAAAAGTTCAAGTTTGAATTCTGTGTTGTTTGCAAAGTTTCAGGGTATCAGAAGTCAATCAGGTGACCAGAAAGACTAGAAAGTTTGGCTTCATTATGCGCCTTTAAACAAAACAGCCTTCATGGCTTTGCTAATTATCATTCTGAGGACACAGCAATTTGTTACTTCCAATCTGCCAGTCAGCAGCGGGGCATGAAGAGGGCCGAGAGCCACAGAGAACAGAGGCTTTCATTCATTCAATGGAAGCAGGAGCCACTGACAGAGGATAGAGTGTTGCTGTGTGTGTGTGTGTGTGTGTGTGTGTGTGTGTGTGTGTGTGTGTGTGTGTCACGTCCACTAGAGATAAAGCTATCTTTTTGTACATCTTCACCACTCATATCAGTCAGTCGTCAGTCACTGAACCATTTTAGCACCTGGAATTAAGTGCTGCATCTAATGATTGTTTTCATTATAGATTCATTTTAGATTATTTCATGGATTAATTGTTTTGTCAATAAACTGTTAGAAAGTGAAAAAATGTCCATCATGGTTTAAGCCTAAGTAGATGCTTGCATGGTCCAACAAAACCCAAAGACAGTTGGTTTACTGTCCCTGACAAGGCCCTGACAAGGCCCCATGTGGAACCAGAATGGAGGATGGAACCAGTAATGTTTTGGCAAAATAGCCAATCAATAATTAACCAATTAATAATTTAATTGTCTTAGCTCTATTGGTCTCAGACTAGCACAAGCCAACTCAGGCCAACCAAAGACCAAGCAAAGTTTATCTAGACCTGGCGCTTAAACCAGAAGACCCATTTTTTCCTGGCAGGTCAGACACACGCTGTACATTTACTGTAATGCATATCCGACGGTATTATCAATGCTTGCACGTTATTACTTATCATTATTTGTGAATTGCAGACCACAGAAATAGGTCATTTACTCTACAAACAAAATGCAGCTTCTCTGTACCCTCATTGAATTATAGGTAACAATTTTATTCTAATCTTTGCAGCTTGAAGAGCTACAGGTTTCTTCTTTTCCTCTTCCTTTCTTTGAGTTTATGTGCTGACCTGCATTTCTAACGAACCTTGTTTGTGCCATCGAGAAACACCTGAACTACTGTCACTTCATTGAACACCATGAATAACACTTTCATTTAATTTCTCACTGTTAGATTGTAAATGTAAATGTTTGCTTTGTCCATCCTAGAAGCTTTTCAAGTGTGTTTTTCATTTCCTGCCTTTGCAGCTCTGCTGTCCCTCTGAAAAACGACACATAGCGCGTCCAATTTTGCAAACACAGTACTGACTGCTGACTGTCGAGGTTGTTTGTGTGTGTTGTGATGAATGTGACTGAGCACAAACATGGTCTCCCACAGAAATAAGACCTGTTAACTGCAATAGTAGTTTTCAATTGGAAGAGAACTACGCATTTTTCATAAAGGAATTTCTCTCACTACTGAAAAAGTCACAACCTTTTGTGGATTGAAAGTACTCAACTGCAATTGAGGTCAGCCGAAGTCTCAGACATCCTAACTTTCTTTAGCAAGGGCTAGAAACTCTCCTGTCCCCTCCCTCCTCGCTCGCCAGCGTTTCTGCCATCCCACCTTCCCAACTGGACAAACATTTCCCTAATGAAGTCGGTTGGGAAAGCTATGAAAGTGGAGAAAGCGTGGGCGTGACCCCTCTGTAGTTGGACACTTATTATTCATGGGGCCAGGACCCTGTTTGTGAAAATGTGTCTGAGTGTTTTGAGCTGGGAGTGAGATCTTTCTATACACATGAGTCTATGACAAACTAGAATCTGTATTTAGGTTTATTAATGACTGCATGCAGGAGTGCTACTCAGCTGTTTTTTGAGTGGGTTGAAACTGGCTAGGTTGTATGTGTGTGTGTGTGTGTTAAGGGGCCCCCTGTTTCTAAGGCTGCTCTGTCTCTCTCTCTAACTGAAGCACATTGTTCCAGATCAAGGGATGGGAATGGGGCCTTTGGCAGCAAGGGAAAGGCGAACACACACACACACACACACCCGCACACACACACACTAAAGACACACATACAGTATGAACAAGAGGAGCAACTCATTGTGACTCAACCCCAGCATCTATTAATAGTATGTGACAGTTCAAGTCAGCGCTAGTGTTTGTAGAAAATACAGATTTTCTGATGTGCACTTTCTGTGCTTCACACAGTCTGCTGAAAACTATAAATGTGTTTATGGCTCAAGACACTTGGGCGGATCCAAAAGTTTCTCTCCACTCCTCCACTCCTGTCTTCTCTCTCTCCTCCTCAGTACTGTCTGAATCATATGAGAAGAGTGGGAGAGAGAGGAGACAGGAGCGGAGGAGTGGAGAGAAACTTTGGAATCTAAGTCTTCAACTCCTGCTTCCTTCTAATTTCAGCAGACTGCATGAACCATTTTAACTGATACTGCCCAAATAATTACTTTCTAAAAAGAGCAAAATATGCCAACATTAACCTAAAACGGCTCTCTATATCAAAGAAGAACATCGTTGGTTGACAGTTTGTGAGATCTTGGGCTCATGGGTGGAAATACCTCAAAAGACCTCTCATCCTATCTAAATTATAAAGGTTTCAAGATGACACCCTCTTTCTTATGCCATTTTCATGGTGAAGAAGTTATCCTTGTATGGTATGTGTCAGGTAGGAGCCTACTTTGTAATCTAGTGAAATGAAACAAACCTAAAATCCTGCGACTGTTGATCTCTGTAGATGGATCTACATCATACTAAACGATATTTTAAAACCAGAACCCTTACCATGGCCTTGAGGACAGAATTAGAATTGAGTTGCATGTTTTACACCACAACAAATTCCTGTCAACTGACAAAACTTCTGTGGCAATAAAGAATTCATAATCGATAACTGGTATTGCCAGCCCCTGCAGACACCGTAACCCTATATTGGACTATTCTACACCTCACAATTTACAGAGATTGGACTTTGTGCCGTGTCCCAAGTTTGCAATTAATGTTCACTTCACTAAGTGCTTTAGTTGTCCATCTCTAACCATACATACGTTAATTTTGTATGATCAGCCTTTTCCAGATTTTTTTTAGAGATGTTAAATCATGTTTGGACATATGAAACGCCGACATTTTGAGCCACACTGTGGGTGCTGTTGTGATGCTATGAATGGCTGTTTTGTAATGTAAGGGGTATTCTTGTCTAAACAGTAGGTGAGCACTTTTACTTTACTGTTCATTGTTTTGGCTATATTATATAAAGTGTCTCTTACCATCTAAAACAGCTGTAAACAATTATGGGTGGAGTTGGGGTTTCTGTGTATGTGTGTGTGCGTAGTACCATGGGACAGTGTAGTAGTTTCGGCCTCCCACTCCATCACATGGTGGAGGACGGGTCAGTGGGTGGGTGGGCTGTGTAAAGGTCAGCTGGCTTAGCAAGCCACCAGGAGGTCTGTGTGTTGGGGTGTGTGTGTGTTTGATCAGGCCATTCTGCATGTGTGTGTGTGTATGTGTCAGACTTGAGACACAATGCTTTTCTCCTCCTGAAACTGCAATGGCTTCTGGGTAACGGCTGACTCAACTGGGCATCCCAGACACCATTGAATAACACACACACACACACACACTCACTTCCCTTCCAGTAAACCTTCTCCCACAACTACCACGACCACCACCATGGCGGCACATTCACCGTTACCATGACGATTCCTCTGTGTTTTAATGGCAGGCCTGCTGACCTGTGACATCATCAAGCAATCTGACAGTTGATTGGTTCTCCGGTAACCATGACGCATGATGAGCAGGTCTGCTGTTAACTAGCAGGAGATGGACTGGGTCAGTAACTGTGGGAATGACACAGTAAACTGGAATGACTGGAAATTAAAGTCACTAAAAGAAAAGAAAAAGGCACATCATTCACCAGTTAATGTCCTAAATAAACCTTTACTGACTAGTCAAGTCAGTTTATTTGTAGATTATAATAAAAAAAAATGTTGACCAAAGTGCTTTACATAGAGATGAGATGTTTACAATCAAATAAAAACAGACATAATTAAGAGGACATGAGCAAAAACAAAAATTTACAAAAAACACACCAAGAACAAATAAATATAAATAAACAAACAACAAATCACCTTCTAACAAGAGAGTCATTAAAAAAACTATTCATCAGGATTATTTTATTTTGATAATCTCTAATTAGATTAAGAGAAAAGTGAAATTTTGCAGAGTTACAATCCTTGAACAGCAGTTAAAGAAACTAGTTGCCCAACAGTCCTCACATTAAGTAACAGTGTGGGTTGTTTTTAAGACTAGTACACTGATATTTTTTGATTAACTGTCATACCTCTATGTCAGAGTTTCATACAAGAGGAAAGGAAGTATCTAAAACTTTTCATAAGCACTTTGGAATAGAGGCATCGATGAATGGTGTGCTAAAAGAACTGAGACTTTGAGGGCCAGGTCTCCAAGGATAGGTCTGGTGATATAAATCAAACAATTATAGCCAATTCATCAGTTAAAGCTCCTGTTGACTTCAACTACAGTGCCTGGCTGTTTTGTCTTCCATACCTGCTTATTTACAATCCTAGTTTTGTGGCAGTGAATGTTCTTCCTGCTTCAGTAGAGCTGCAGTAGAGGACTGTATTTGACCTGAAGCAGTACTTTTGTTGAAAAAGTGCAGGGAGCTTAAGTGATTTTCACCACATAGAGGTAATAAAAGTTGTAGAAACACTTTACATCAGGGTGATGAGCCAAGATTCACCTGTTTTAGTATTTCAGACAGCTGTGAGGAGGTCGCAGCTGTGCTTCAGTGGGGTTAACAGCTTTGCTATCTATACCAGGGCAAAATTAACCTGTGACTCCCAGGTACTCCACACACCGGAGCCTGAGTTCTCACACATCCTGGAAAACCTTCAGTATAGGTATTTAGTCATGGAAAAGTACAAAAAATTGCAGATTCAACATGCCCTGGAAAATTATGAGCTGTCATGGAAATGTTTTTAATTTGCACTTCATTTAGATGAGGCTGTTATATTATTTGTCACAGGCATCAAAACAAGTCCCCAAAATTATTGTTGTTTAAGCAACTGATATATTGAGTCTTTTTAGGATGAAAAAAATGCTATCACATGCTGAACACTACATGGAATTGTGAGAGGTCTTTAATAGCCTCAATGCCAGTTAGTAAGCCCAGCTGAAACAAAATGTCACTATTTTTACATTTCAATTCAGGTTCAGTGACAATTCGACTTTCAGTCTGTGATGTGTTTAAGGTGCATTAGGTCATTAAAAACAGCCTAAAATCATTCAGTCATTTCCTGAAAGAAGTTTGTGTAGATAGCCTGTACTGCACAGGGAGCAGTCACGTGATCATCACCCTCAGTGTCATCTTTATCATCACCCATCATTGTTTTCGTCCTGATCACCGTCTTGACCCAAACCGGATGAACATGGCTGAGGCTTCTCTCTCTCTTTGATTCTGTTTGTGTGACTCTGCCTGTCTCCCCTGGCCGTGTTGATGGCGACAGGAGACAGTAGCGTGCTGGCAGGTGCATGCCACCAAATTACCATCCACACACGTACACACAAACACATACACACAGACGCACAGACACACAAAGCAGGCCTCTCCTGTGCTGAGAAGGCTGCCATTATCATATCAAAGCGTCTCTCACAGAGACGTGGCAGCGCTTCAATTTAAGCAATTAATGCAGAGAGAGACTCTGTCACACAGCCCAGCATCCCCCCACCTCCCCACCCCCACCCTTCAAGCCCCTCAGCCACACACACATACACATGCAGGGCTCTCTTGTGGTGCTCTGAGACAAACAAAGGTGTTGGGAAGCGAGGATCCATATTCTCAAGGCCATCGTGCTGTTTTTCTCTCTTCTAGTCCTGCCCCCCCGTTCTGCCTTAAAATGAAACGGCTCTTATTCACACTTTGTTCCAGGTTTCTCCTCAGTTTATCCATATGAAATGGTCAAATATAACTGCTAAGGTGTGCTTCATTTCAGCAGAGGCTTTATGCTGAGATTTATTGTTTTGGGGATTTTTGATTATAACAGCCCAGAGAGTTTGAATAACTCAAGCCTGCATTTGAAATCCATTGTAACTTTAGTATCCAGTCGTGTTCTAGAGCTTGATACACCTGCATGAGTCCAGCAGGTAACTCAGCACTTGCAGAATGAGTGACTCGTGCATGCACTCAAATAACCTGCATACTGCTGGATTTCTGCAGTAACACACGAGAAACCTGGTTTTCTTGATTTTGGTAAAGGATTACAACAAATCTAGTTCTGTGTGAGAAACTATTTTTATATGAGTCCATGATCATGACAAAGACTTGACTGGAAAATTGTCACTGTTGCAGCTGTGTGGACAGTTAAAAGGAAAAAAATCATTACATCATCCAAAATCATTGAACAGTGTAAAACCCTGAAACCAAGCTCCTAATGACATGGTTCTTGAACACTGGAGGCAGAAAAGTTGCCTTTCATGGGCTCTTAGAAATGCAAAAATAGAAAAGGAACTTGTGTATCTGTATACACTGCACTTAAACCACATGACTAGAGGATTTTTTAGCATTCCGCTTTTTTCAATTAGGAATGATGAAGTCAGAAATGCTGAGCTCGTGTTGTCCTCAGCATCATTCAGCCTGAAAATAGTCAGTGGTGGGGTGGGTGTTTGCTTCAGGTACCAATGAGACAATTAAAAAAACACAGTCCAGTTTGAGTTTAAACCAAAGAATTGCAGAGAGATTGAGAATACTTTGAGACAGGATTTTGTGGCTCTAGAAAGTTCTTATGGCAGTAATATGGCAATAATCTTAACTTTGTGTGTGTTGATTTTGTATGTAGATCTCTCCAGCAGCAGAATTTGTGACTTGAAATGATTCATCTTCAGAAGTACACTACATTGTGTCATTATCCCGGTTTGACAATATTTCGTCTTCCCACATGCTTCATTGCTGCATTGTTTTCATTTTATTCTCAAATCCCGGAGTCCTTATGCAGGGTAGATGCGGGATGGAAGGACTTTCGACATGCTATCGATCTAAACGGGCACAGGAGGATCCTCTTCGAGCCAATCAGTCAGCTTTTAAACCTGAGTATCCACCAATCAGTAGACTCATTGTACCTTTTCCTCCTGGTTAGGAGAAATTGGCCCCTGTCATTTAAGCTTTTCAACAAAATCTCTCCATCATTCATCCCTCTCTTCCTCCTCTGCTGTCTTTCTCTTAGCGCTGGATTGCTGTGAAGTAACTCCGTTTTTCCCCCCTTTTTCTTTGAGGCGAGACACTTTATTAGACACAGCTGTTCAACCGAGCCCAGCAAGGCCTGGATTCACTGCCAGGAGCCTCTCTCTCTCTCTGTTGGTCTGCATCTCTCTCTCTTTCTGTCAGGTGGGATGTAGAGGGATGAATAGGCAGTGATGGGGAGCAGCTATGTGAGGTTGTTTGCTGTGGAAACCTTGGCTCCAGGCCCCAGTTCTCTGCACAGCAAGCCCGTTTAAGAGCCATGATTTTATCTTCCAGCCTGCATGGATACAAACTAAATGTCTGGGCAGATCATGGTCATCTCCAGTCCTCTGAAATGGCCACCATAGCATGCTTAGGTGACAATTAACAAAGAATGTGCTATAGACAAAACCAAGATTGTTGAAATTGGAGACATCATAAAGCAATTTAAAGAAAGACTAGTAATTTTCCCCTTTTCAGTTATATATATATACATATACATACACATTGTAATTTGACAAGGCCTAACATAAACATGATTATTTCACCTTTGAACAGCAGTAGTTTTGTTTTCAGGAGCAGGCTTTACATGAATGGTTAGCTGTGTATAATTAAAGCACAATAGGGCCTGATAATGTATGGCACATTGGAAGAGGAAATTCTCATCTTTCTCTCCCCAGAGCAGGTTTAAGGCACAACTGGTGTTTGAGGTACTGTAATACACCTCAATTATTATAATTAGAAAGTGCTAGATGTGCAAACACATCTGTATAAGGTTATTAGGGCAGCTGATTTCTCAATTTAAAGATGCAGATTGCGGGAAAATCAATGCCCCAAACATTATTCATTATTCTCTCATATCATTAGTATTAGTTAAAGGGCTGTTGTATGTGATTGTATCAGATTGTACAAGTCTTTAACAAGTCTACATTACTTTTAATCCCCTTCAAAACGTATGAACTAAAAAAAAAAAAAAAAAAAAATGCAAAATGGCAACTTCAAATCCAGGCCAATCATTTTTTTTAGAGCTTCCACCAAAGTTCTGCATGAGTCAGTGAATTTGAAATAGCTAAAGTTCAAGCCACATGACACCAGAATATTCAGTGTAAAAATACTCACTTACTGTCTAATCACGAGGTGAGGGGCTATTTAATATTTTATGGATAAAATGCTTTTCCCATTTTGAAATCACTCATGAATTAAAGCCAGACATCCAAGTGTTCCCCCGGCACTTGAACATAGCATACAGTTGTTGATCAGAAACTGTGAAGAGGGTCTCAAAACAACTCCTACAAAAGTACCATGCAGTATTTATATGCACAAGAAACTGTTCAAAAGGAAATTTTATCAGCTTCATGAACTACGAATATTTATTCAATATTAATTCAAGTATAGATGTATTTGCTTTACATTTGTTCATATTGTTTGGGATGTGTTGGTGGATTTGACATATTACCCATAAATCATCATACACATTTGTTAATCTTGCTTTTATTTGTAGATCATGTAACACACACTAGTTAGGATATGACAGCAGCTACGGAGGCATCGGTGTTACCCTCACTTTTTCATAACCTTTCTGACCTTGCCAACCTCTCTGTATCTTTATTTTCTCATCGACCATTTATTATTTCTCTCTCTTTATCTCTCTTGATTTGTCAGTCTCTCTTTCCTCTTCACCTGTCTGTCCTCCCTCCCTGACTCTCTCTGTCTCTATCTCTACTATAAGTCCCTCTCTGGATTTGTAGCTGCTTGATGTTTGTGACAGGCAGTGCGATAGCGCTGACAGACTGGAGACCGTCATCAGAGAGGGGCTGCTGCGAGAGGCTCCGTCTGGCTAAATTGAAAACTGCTAATGAAAATCCTGCTCAGTGCGTTTTTAAATTCATCAGCCATTATGTCAGATGACCTTTTGGGCGTCAGGCTCCACTGATAAAACTCCAAACGACAACTCTCGGCTCTGATCCAATTTTCGAAACTGTCCCTTTCCTCCCGTCCTCCATCCCTCCCTCCTTCTCCTCCTCCTCCTCCTCCTCTCCGTCACCGTTCGACCCAGTGCCAGTGAAAATGATAGGCTTTCAGGAGAGCCTCCATTGTGCTGTAGATGAAGAGGTTTTGTTTGGACGAGATGGCCCAGCCTGTGTGTGTGTGTGTGTGTGTGTGGTGAAGGGAGGGTGAGGGGTGTATGAGTTTGGGGGGCACTGAGCGTGGCCTGGCCTGGCCTTGTCCTGGTCCCACTGTTGTTGTCCAATCACAGCGAGGATCAGAGGCCAGGAACGTGCAAGCATTTAGAAATACAGTGGGGGTATGAGGGCAGAGAGAGAGGTGTAAGGGTATAATAAACACTGAGAGTAGATGTCACTCTAAATGGCTTTTCCTGGGTGGGTCACTGTGTGCCAACGTATTGACAGACATGTGTGTGAGTGTGTGTGTTTGTGTATATGTGTGGAAGGCTGTGTATCATCTCAGGAGAGGAAAAAGGAAAAGAAGGAACAGAGCTGATCCTCTCAGTCTATCAGAAGCTCTATCCGTCTGTAATTGAATTCTCTCCCTCTCCCATTGTTGTTGTCTTTGTCTCTGGGGACTGGATGGTCAGATGTTTTTTTTTTTTCTGATCTCAGGTGGGGCTTTTATACAGCTTCTATGTTCTACCTTACAGATATATTACAAAAATAGCCTGGCAGCACTTTATCCCATATATTTTCTATTGATGTGAAGGTCAAATGACCTGAAAAAAAAAATCCCACGCTCCACACTGACACAAGGATGGATTCAGATGTTTTCAAGTCTATTTTAACACCATACTCATAGGGATATGGAGTGATGGTAGCTGTCATCATTTGTCCTCTCCCATATTAGCCATGAAAAAATTCCCCACTGTTAGAAATAGGGCTTTGTTTGCCCCAGCCACATCAGCATACAATTAAAAGTGGAGCATGGCAAAGCTTATTTTGTAATCACATTCAGCTGACAATGTATGATGTGCTTCAAAGCACCCACACCTGTTGTTATCTATGTAAAGTCCAACACGAGTAGCGTCTTGATGCACTTTAATTCTCTTTAAAAGCAGCGGTTTTATGAATTTTTGCTCCCCAGATTGGCACATCTCAGTTACTGTACTGTGAGCCTTGTCTTCTGTCAGTGTTGTGCGTCCAATGTGTGCTGCCTGCCATCCTCACAGAGCAGAGAAGTGGTTGTAGGAAAAAGAGGGACAAGGAAGAGTTATGTGGCTAAGCACAGGCAACAAGCACTTGAAATCTTTATTTGAACAGAAGAAAAAACACAGAAAAAGTAATTAAGGCTGCATCTTTCTCATGTTAATTATTTTTCGATTAGTTGTCAGCCAGTTGTGAATAACACCCTCCATAGTTGCCCAAAGCCCAAGCCCACTTGATTTTACAGCTGGGGACATGTCCTGTTTGTTGCACTGTCAACAATAAATCTACATTCAACTATTTGAACCCATTTGATTTTGCTAACTCACACTGTTGTTAGTTACCAGAACTAGCACTGTTGATTTTGTCCCTCATTTCTCACAGTGTAGTGT
Organism: Lates japonicus; assembly: GCA_033238685.1. Lineage (NCBI taxonomy): Eukaryota > Metazoa > Chordata > Actinopteri > Centropomidae > Lates > Lates japonicus. Next base: position 35,214 of record BRZM01002786.1, on the reverse strand, counting down.
AGTCACACTACAAAGAGGGATGATTAAATCGACCTGTAACTCTCATAGGTACGTGTGAGTATTGTCTTAAGATGGGTTTGGATTTTCTCAGGTCTATCATTTAAGCGCATATACTTTACATACTAATTTATTTATTTATCTTAGATAATTTTACAAAAAAGATTGACATAGTTAAGATTGAAATACTTCCCATCTCTTATTTTTTGTTCTGAAAGATTGCTAAATTTGCATCACATTACTTTTTAGTTTCCAGTCATATCTGCCTATGATTGGTTCTCTATAAAAAAAATCTGAATGTGCATATTTGTGTGTGCGTGTGCAAACTTTGTGTCGGTGTGCTCATCAGTGTGTGTGCACGTGCTAACATATGCACGGAAATTGTACAAGAGATGTTTTGGCGCTTACTCTGTTTACAAGAGTGTCTCAGCGTGTGCCTGCATCTGCGTGTGTGTGTGTGTGTGTGTGCGTGTGTGCAGCTGTCCCAGGTGTGCGTTATTAATCAGTTATCAGGGCAGTTTATTTGCTGGGTGACAAGTTGCAATTTCCCCCCTGATTCAAGGCCTCTTTGTCAGGTGGGAATTACACTGAGAGCACATGACAAAACACTTCACCTCTCTGCTTCATTCCCTCGCTTCTTCTCTCTCCCTTTGGATTTTGCCTCTTTTTTTCCCTCTTCTGTCTCTCCTCCCTCCCTCTGATGTCGGCGTCCCGTTTCCCCTCTCTGTGTTTCCTTGCCCACACCTTCACCTCCATCTCCCCTCCTTCCCTCTCTCCTCATATTCTCTCCCTCCATCTTTTCCTCTCTCCGTCTTCTATATTTATTTTTCCTCCCATCAACAACATCATCCTCAGCCCTTGGAGTAAAAAAAGGCGGACTGTATAATTAATCACACAGCTTGGTCTAATTAGAGATGAATACGCGTTGTCCCTCTTGTCTCACACACACACACACGCACACACACACACACAAAACACACACACACATACACTCACCTCTCAGCTTCTCAGGCGTAATAGCAGTTGATGCTGTATTAACGGCAAATGGTGCAATCCCCTCGAGAGCCCCTCTTGCCTTGATGAATCTGATGAATGTGACAATAATTAGTGAAGACAGATGAGAGGTAAATTACCACTGACAATGTAATGCTATCCTGTCACCTCCAGAGTGAGAGAAAGAGAGAGAGAGGTTATATGACAGAGAGAAAGAAAGAGGCGGAGAGGGTAACAGACAGTGAAAGCGACATAGAAAGTAGTTTGGTTTCATGCAATTATTATTTTCATGCAAATCATGATGCATTGATTTAGCTTAATGGAAACCTTAATGGAAAATGTAGTCATTTCTTCAACGTTACAAAAAAGTTTTTAAATGTATCCTTTAAATAGAAGCTTAAAAATTATGCAATAAATTGAATTTGACACATTTACCTCATTTACACCTGATATTGACCTGCTGTCTGAGTCTGGATACATCATCTAGGTAAGGAAAAGAAATGCAGGTTAGTGCAAAGTGTCATTGCAGAAGAAAATCTGGCCAACAAGTTAAAGTTCACCAAACGCCACCTCTTGCTTCAAGCCTGGCAAAAGCTACACACAACCCCTTCCTCAGCAAAAGGAAAATAAGTTGAGTCCATACAGCAACAGTTCTAACCAAAGGTCAATGATCAGGAAGCCATTTACACCTGGTATTAACATGCCATCTGTATCTAGATACATAATCTGGACAGTGATGTCTCATCATGGACATTAGTATTCATATCTGGCATTAATAAGTGTGTCATTTAGATTTTGTCTGCATTGTGGATCGTACTAAACTGCTACGACAAGCAAAAGCTCAACAACCAAAGGTGCATTTGCTGCCACCTGTAGGCTAGTTTCTGGTAACCTTGCTAACTGGGCTTCTTGCAAAGTGATGTTGTTCTACAGGTATTACTTTTTTTTCCCCCCCTTGCTAAAGAAACGGTCGTCTGTAGTTTTTGGACTGCCAGAATTTAGGAAGTGGTTTTGAAACTGCTTTATTGCCTGTGTTGAAGTCTGTGATATGATGATATGGTTCACTTTTCACTGTTTTATGGGTCCCATAGTTTCTGATCTTGTCCTAGAAGTAAATTTATGTATTATTTCTAATTCATAGGAAGGTTCTTGGGGAGGATCATGTGATCTGGTCCTAATTACAGGGAAAATGGTTCTCTTCCAATTAATTAATTCCAATCAAAGTGCTAGTGTATTTTAGTCTGAGCACAGTAGGTCATACTGTGTTCAGGCTGCAAAACTGAAATTCGTCCTCAGGCAAGCACACAATGAAACATATAGAGAGAGTAAAGTTCACAATAATAAGGGAAATGCTAAATGGAGCAATTCCTCTGGAAACAACTGGCAAAAATTCAACACGACAGACTAAACTCAAATAACTCTTTCAGAACATTGTCTCTATTTTCTGTGTAATTTGTACAAAGCCTTGCTGTATATTTTCTCCTAGAAGTGTATTTGCTTTAACCAAGCAAAACTAATTTGTTTTAAACTTTTTCTCATATCTGAAGTTTTCAAAAATTCTCCTGATAGCTGAGTGGAAATAGCTGGGAGAGAAAGACAGATAGTAAGTGTAGCAAAGCCTCAGGACTAATTACTGCTCTCTGCCAGAAGAGAAAGAGCGAAGGATGAAGAGAGAGAGAGAGAGGTGGGGTGGAGGCGGGAGAGATGGTAATTGTTTTCGTCAGAGGCAGTGGGGAGCTATCAGGGTAATAAAGTTAATTAGCAGAACAAACAAGGGGAGAGAGAGAGAGGGATGGAGAGAGGGAGAAGAAGGACAGAGGGACAGATTTGATGATGATAGACGGCAGCAGATCTGACACCAGAAGAAAACAGTGAAATCAATTATTCTTATTTTCTCCCTCCGGTGGGGGAAAAAAAAACACAAGAGCCACTGTAGAGCTCAACTGAATGGAACCAAAACTCCTCCTCCTCTCTTATCTAGAGCTCATTACCCTCCGTACTGTGTGTGTGTGTGAGAGAGAGAGAGAGAGATCAGCTTTCCATGTCATAAATGGTCTTTTAACACATTTATACTTGTCTGAATCAAAGCGATAAACATAAATGCAAACATCCTGTACATGCATGTGGATGTGTTTTACTCCCCTGGGTTTAAAGTTACTGAAAGCTGGGGTGACGCTGCAGATTTCAGCCCCAGTTTTAGTCGTGGCACATCCCAGGTGCTTCATTTTTGATGATATCGAGATGAAAAGCACAGATTCTGTTACGTTTGGATTTTGTTTGGGACTGTGGTTCTCAAAATGGAAACGAATCAATTCAACTATTGCCAAGTCATTCTCTGACCCATCTGACCGGCATCCAAATGTGATCAAAAAGTTGTGATTTTCACATCACTGTTGGCAATCCACAAGGACTGCATACACCTATGATGGCGCAAGATGAAAAGTGAAGTTATTACAATTCATCCTTAGGGGGGCACGGACATCTGCATCAAATTGTTTGGCAGTCCATGTGCAATAGTTGTCAAGACAGTTAATTGGAAACCAAAAATGTGAACCTTGTGGTGGTGCTATAGGAAAAGTAACTGATGTCAGTAGGTTTCATCGCCCGGGAACCATGAATGTCTGCAGAATTCCTTCTTAATCCATCCAGTAGCTGTTGATATTTTACTCTGGATCAAAGCTGTGAACTGACAAGAACAACAGCATTATCAGTGATCCATACAGAGCTGAAGGAATCTTGTAATGTGTGATTTCCCTTTGTTATCTCATCTAACACTAGTAGAATGGGTTTCATTTATTTAATCAGTGTGAATCAGACATGTTGAGATATGTGACCAGACTTAACCCCATTTGTAATGTTGACCAAACCCATACAGCAGTTAGCTGTTGGAGAAATAATGACATTTTCAAATTATACCAAGAGTATAATTTCAATAGAACAAACGCATTCACACATGCCACATTATGCTGCATAGTTTTCAACAGCTAAACCAATCAAAGCCTTGCATTGTAGAATCATGTGGATTTCAATGTCTCTCGCCATGGCAACCAAACAGTATCTGACAGGCCATCACCACGGCGACGTGGTGACAGGCCAGGTAATGGAACCTGTGTCACTGACATCACACGCACGGGAAACACTTCATTATTGGATAGCTCTGTGTGTGTGTGAGAGAGAGAGAGAAAACAGCTCTCTACAGTGCTAGCATGCTTTCTCTGTCATGTCTCATTTCCAATATGCTGTAATTCTATAATTGTACAAGGCATGCTGAGGGTGTGTGTTTGTGTGTGTCTGTGTTATACTATTAGGTGTGAATTATTCTCTGCAATGTCCCTTGATTATGTGGCACTGAAACACAAAAATGAAAAAATGTTGAGCTCAAAAGAGAAATCAGTGATGTTTCTTTACAGTGCTGTAGCACAAAAAACTGGACCCTGCACATCCCCTTCCTCTTTTAATACATCCATATTACACCTGTAAAACTACCTGAATCCTACCTTTTTTGAATCTGTGAATTACCCCTAAAACAACAGCATTAGTGCAGTACCACCACTAGAGACTGTATCATGACTTTGGTTCTCCTTGGAATCGATTACCCAGGTTACAAAAATAAATATTGATAAGTAAGATTGATAAATAAGAGCACCGCCCAAAGAATGGGATAAAAAAATGCCAAAATGTTTGACTGAGAAGGGATCATTAGGAAGTGCAGAGCAGATACTTTGCAGCAGAGAGGGCTTAGCATCAATATGGCCTGCTGCACTATAAGGCCCTCCTGTGGTTTTCCTGGCTGACAATGCGAACACATTAGTAAACCGGACCTGTATACAATACTTTCTTATCGGATGTTTCCTTTTTTGGGAATGATCACAAATAAAAGGAGCTTTCCTTTTGTAAATGTGTTTGAGAGAAATGTATGTATAATATATATTGTCAGTTTGGGTTTGTTTGGTTTAGGTTGCCAGGGTGTCTGGTCTGGGTGCGTTTGAGATTCGGTTGTCAGGCAGTGCCTTTGAACTGATGTGCTGTTAGAGGCCATCACCTGGGACATGTGATAGCTTATCAAAGTCTGAGCAGCCCCTCTGCCTCACTGACGCACACTCACATAAACACACACACATATATACTTTTCACCTACTACTAGAGGAGTGTGTTTGGGTTTGTGTCTACCCCGTGTGTTTGTGTGTGCGCTTGTGTGTGTGTGTGTGTGTGTTACTCTAGTCGTCAAGGGAACCCTGGTTGGAAGGACAGTTTGACGTCTCGCTTGGCATCATGGGATACGGCTGTCACCTGACGATGCTGCCACCACGGAGATAACCTTCAGGGTGACAGCCTAGACAAAGACAGACACACACACACACACACACACACACACACACACACACACAGTCAAAGGAATGTATACAGGCAAACATGCGCACACACACACACACACACACACACGCACACACACATAGTCACATACATGCATGACTGGTCAAACACACACAGCAGACTTCACCCGCTGAGCTAAACACTGTGGGATTGATCCTAATTAGTGCTAATCAATAAGTTGATAGGTAGTTTCACCTGAAAGAAATTGGTCCGACCTCCAACAAAGAGAGGTCAGAACATCCTCTCCTAAAAGTCTGAAATTCAGAGTGGCATGAAGAGGAAACATTTGGGGAATGTTTTTATGGATCTGTCACATCTGCATCAGTGGAATCAAGATAGCTCAGACCTTATTTTCTTATTTTCACTGGCAGGTGGTGATGAGGTTGTAGCAAAAAGCAGCAGGCTTGTGTCTCTTCCTGTGATGTGATGTGTTTATGTTGGACTGTTGTTTTATCCGGTTTTACCTGGACACCAGGTACAGTATTTGCCTGGCAGTAGGCTCCATGATTATTCATTGCTTATATTTCTCCATGTTTGGTCAGTAAAGAGCACATGTTGTTGTTACAGTCAGCTGTGGTTATGTTTCTTCTTGTCGTGGTGATGATTCAAGTCATGCCGTTTTCAGTCCCCCAGCAGCAAGGCAAGAATACAGCTGCAGTAATGTTGGACATGTTAGATACAATTTTACCAAAATATACACAGTTCTTCCAGAATGCCTCTGTTTTATCCAGTCACACCAGAATTACAATATTTCTTTTCCCTTATCCAGACATATGATCTAACTGTATAATATGATTTTATTTCTGGTTTGCGTAAGAAACCGTAGATAACATGTTATTATGGCCCCAGAATGTTAAAAGACACAAGACATATAACATAAAACTGAACAATGAAATCCTGAAAGGTGAAATTACTTCAGTACAAAATAAATAAATAAGCAGCCACATCAAAACACATCACTACAACAAGGACAGTTTGTTGGCTGAAGTAAAATGTGAGGTACAATATACAATATATATGAGGAAACTGGAAATAATTTAAAGTAAGGTCAGTGTAATAACAATACAGAGGTTTACATAGAATTCCTCTTTTCTTTCTTACCTCAGTTAATTATGGAAAGCACAATAACCAGTTTTGTCATACATGAGTAGTTTTCATTTTACTTCATTGTGTTTCCATCTTCTCCTTCCTTCCACACCTAAAACCAAACCTATGCTCTTGCATTAACTGTAGAGAAAGAATGGATTTGATGTGGAAGGTCTAAACTTCATCACCAGAATCGAGAAAATAGACATAGTAATAGACAGTCCTTCCCTAACTATAACCAAGATTTATCAGCTGTCCTCTTGTTTCCTCATGATAAAGATTTACGACATACAGGGTTTGCAAAATAATTTTCACTCTCTTGTTCTTGCCTCTAAAGTCTGAGTGAAGTTTCCTCTGTTGCGTATTTGGGTTCAGCTCTCTTGGAATTACTGTCACATGGATTTTCCTGTCATGTTGACAGGTTGTCATTTGACTTTTTTGTTCCAAACTCAGATAATTTAACCTTTTCCACCATTTCTGACAGAGCAAATCAATATAGTGGGAGCACTCTAATTGACATAGTTGGAGTTTTTAACAACTGGGTTTTTATTCTTATATTACTATGACTGCAAGGACTTTTTAGAACAATAGAGACACAATCAGGGACAACCAGGCTTCTTTAACTGACACTAAAAACAGACTTTCCTCTCTCCCTCAACTTTGTTTAAATCCATATTTACACAGAAAGTAAGTATCTGAATGTTCAGCTCTGAAAAGGTCACACTGATTCATTAAATTGATTAACATTAGACATTAAAAAATAGAAAAAGAAAGATAGTTAAAGAAAGCCAAATATTATCTGGTGTCTTCTTCTCAAATGTGAGACTTTTTGGACGTCAGGGTGGAATCTGGGAACAGATTAACCAATAATGAAAATATTAGTTAGTTGCAGCTCAAAATACAGCAGCACATTAGTACTCCTCTTTGACTCTCTTTATGTTTGAGGTTTAGCAGCTGTTTAACAGTTAATATCACCTTTTTATCAGATGTTAAAGTTTTAACAGGTGCTAATGTCAGTGATTTATGCGGTGTTAATCTCAACAGTGAAGGCAGTTAGAAATTTAAATGTATTATTCTTTAGCTAACACACACACACACACACACACATATACAGTGTGAGAATACTGGCCTGAGGGCTGACAGGGCTAACAGTAGCCCTTCCAGGGGTTTAGGAAGGCCCGTTGTTTTCCTGCGGTGCATCACTGTCATGTAGATGTGACCCAACGATCATCTCCTCCATTCAGCACGACGCCTTTTGTTTTAAGTCCACGCCCCCGTGCATATGTGTGGGACAGAGAAGGAGAGTGAGTCAGTGAGAGAGAGTGTGTGATGCATGTGTGTACGTAATTCAGTAAGTAGGTAAGTATCCCTCCCAGCATTTCCTGTCTTACAGAGCTCAGGCGGCGTTAGCCAGGGTTAGCAGAGGCTTTAGCACCTGCTGTCACTGCTGCAGTCCCACTCACTTGTCCAGACACAACAGCTTTAGCTTGGAGAGGAGGATTACTGCTAGTAATGTGTGTTAAGAGCATTAGCCTTGGTGGGTAATAGATTTTTAGAAAACAACAGACAATAACCAGGAACTGCCTTAATTAAATAAAATTGTCAGTAACAAAAAAACTTAAAAGTTTGCTGAATAAAACTCATGTACGTCAGGGACCGTTGGTCTGAGAGTTATGTGTGTTACATACATGTCTGAATGTTACAGTCCATGAAGTAGTGAAACAGCAGAGGAAAGTGGACTTTATCAGCTTATCTAAAATCCGGAAACAGAAATCTGTAACAGACTCAGCTGAGATTTTGATGACTATTGTTTCTCTTTCAAAATGTGGGCACATGTTGTTCGAACACGAGTTTCATCAGTTTTGAAAATGACATGCTTGTTTGCACTCACTGACCTCACAACTTTGACTGGAAGTTGTTCATTTTAATAGATTGTTAATATTCATTATAATATAAATAGTCCGCTTTCACTGTTTAGAGAACTCAAAACTGAAGGACATCTTCCTTTTCACATGACCACATAACAAACATGTTAACTTGGCTTTCATTTGTGCAGGCATGGGATTGCACAGAGGAAGCATCAAGGAAAAAGGTAACACCTGCACACTGAATCCAAGCCACAGAATTAATTTAAAAAAGGCAATGTTTTGTGGTTTGGAGTCAGTGTGCTGGCTTACTTTTTTGTATCGATGCTGACTCTTTAATAGCCTTGCACTTGTATGTGCTGTGCTTATAATTACACCCCTTCTATTGTACAGAGGAAGGCCATCTAAAGAATGTGGATAAACTTCTTTAAACTGCTTTTGTGATTGAAAGTGCCGTGCATCACCTTGGTTTTCACCCACTAAATTCAACTGTGAGCCAAAATTCACTGGCCTCACTGGCATTCTGACAAACAGGAGGTTAAATTTTATTGGTGCAAAATTTGACTCAAAATAAGAATGGGGAATTCAGTTTTGTTTAACCCAGAGTAATACAATTTACATTGTGAACCTGATTGGCAAAGAAGTCACGGTAACTATCAGAGAATGTGAATACCAGGTTAGAAAATATGACTCTTTTTCTGACATATTTCACATTCTGATTCAAATTAGGTTTAGATAGCAGACTGTTTGAATGATCAAGCTGCCTCTGTATGATATTAAGTATATTAACATTATCGATCTAAATCTGTCTAGAGTATTTATAGTTCACCACATATATATACTGGCCTTTTGCCTTTTTTCATTTAGACACAGTAGTGTGAAAACATTAGTCTGTTTATTAGAGGCTGAAAATCAGTCAGTGTGGTTCATCTTTTTACTTTAGAGTTCACAGAAACTCTTTGTGTCATTTCTGGTATGAAAACTAAAAATTGGAGAACTTCTTCTCAGCAAAGGGCCCAATTTGATTGAAATTTGTCATAATTTACTGGCCAACTGCTATTTTTTTATTAAATGAACAAAGGGTTTGTTGCCTTTGCTGGAATTTTTGTACTTTGAATAAAATGTCATATTTCTAAGGGCTGCTTCAGCTGTCTAATGACAACCCTGCCAGCTTAAAATTGCATCTATATACTACTAATTTGTAACAGCAGATACATTTTGAAAGATCCATAAGGCAGCCGGACTACCTCCCTATGAATTTAGAGAGCTAAATAAATGTTCTTCAGTCGAACAAATGTTGCCGTAGAACATAACAATCCAGGCAGTGGTTACATTGTCCTAATAAATACCAGCATCTGTTTGACCTTGACTGCAGCATGTCAATAAATGGATTGGTACTTTAAATGGGAAAATTAAAACTTTACTTTACTCTCAGGGTGGCAGTGCAACCTTTAGTCAATATTTTAAGATAACACTGAACACAGCAAGCTCTACAGTATGTATTCATGGGCTGAATCATCATATCACTCCTCCACTGATTAGCATCTGTCCTCCTCTGGTGAGAAATATTATGATCACTGGTCTTCTGGAGACCACTGGTTTGACTGGCAGACACACACACACGTAGACCCCTCAGTGGGTGCCAGCAGCAGACCAGGTAATGATGGCTGGCTATTTCGGTTTCTCTACTCCTGATGTTCACATTGACTGGCAACCTCACACTGAGGCAGATAATCTCTCCTCTCCTCTCCTCTCCTCTCCTCTCCTCGCCTGTCCTCGCCTCCACTCCCCTATTTGGGAGAGGGGCAGATAGGAGGTGGGCAGAATACTCTCCCGTTGTGTATCAGCGGCATGCCACTCACACTCACCACAAGGATCCTCACAAGTGGATGAGCAAATACACACACACACATTTACACAAACACACCTGCACATAGAAGAGTCATATGTTGAGCAACAGATGAAAAGAACAGAAGAGATGAAGGAGAGGAACAAACGAGAGTCAGGAAATAGAGCAACAAATACACAATCATGCATAAAAAGGGGTGGAGGGTGTGGGGCAGAGGCAAAGGAAAGCAAAAAAAGACACATAGCACAATAATGTAATAAATGAATATGTAAATAAATACACACAGTGGGCTGCTACATATCTCCACAGAAGACTAAAATCTAGTAGAAGTCCTCGCCTCAGTAAAGGAAAAGAAAACCCTCAACAAAGGATCAGACACTGTGACTTGGTAATTGAAAAAGGTTGTCATAGAAACTCATGGCAAGAAAGAAGCATGTGAAAGTGTCTGTTGACACTGCAAACAAAACAAAATTGAAGATGAAACCGATATCCTTATATATAAAGCCTTGACTATCTCCTTATCTGATGTGTATTTGACAGGCGTCCCTGACCAATCAGATAAGGAAAAGATAAAAACCAGTCCACAGCTGAAAAATATCTTTCTGTCAGTGTGCATGAACACTGTTGCACTTTTGTGCAGTTTGTGCTAATTGTCATTAATTCCAAAAGGCAACCTGAGTATACTCATCATGCTATTAAAGAGACTGACTCTGAAAATACAATTTGCCATAGATGCTGGAGGCAGAGAGAGGAAACGAAGGAGGGTTTCCGCGTCTCCTGCTGAACTGCAAAGTGTCTCGGTGTGTAAAAGACACAAGACTAATCACTCTCATTGTGGCCTATTTCCATGGTAACTCTGCACCGAGCCGTAATTTAGCCTCGCTAGCTAACAACACAGAGCGAGTCATTATCTTAGCGCCAGGCTTGGGCCTCCTATTTAAAGATTCACACCATGAATGAACAATTAGAGAACAGATTGCCGGCCTGAGTGGGGGAGAGACAGGAAAAGACACAGGGAGAGAGGAGATGAGGCCAGTATGTGGTCACAACTCTGTTTGTCCATCCATCCAGGGAAGCCCTGTGTATTGCTTTAAAAAAAGATCATTATTGATGAGCAAATGGTTAAAATAAAAAACTACAAGTCCTGCAAAAGTTACAGGCTTATTCACAGTTTTAAAAATAAAAACCTGCTTACTTGCAATCGAAAGCAGCTGTGTCTGTCTGCAGTAGAGCCACGCTCATAAGTGCTGATTATAGTTTCGACTTTCTGATATAACTACATCCATGATTAAAGCTGCGATCAGACTACTCAATATCAGGACAATGATAGCCCAACCTGCAGGTGCAAAAAGGCAGGAACAAAACTGAGTGTGGAGGATGAGCATGACAATTTCTAGTTTCACACTGTGTAGGAAGACAATGGAAGCAGGGTTTGGAAATATGTGTACATCATGCAAGTTAGGAAATACAATAAGCTTTAAGTGGTCATGGTCCAGTGTGTTGTAGGCCATGTTTCTTGGCGAAAATCGTGGCTAGAACTACTAAAAAATGATAACATCATTAGTTGTATCCATTTACCAACAATGGCATGTTTACATTCAAGTGACAAATGCCAATAGAAGCCATAGCAGTTACGCCTGGAGGAGGAAGTAGTGTAAAGTTGTTGGGTACAAGAGTCTGACTTTGGCACAATAGACTGCAGTTTGCTTCCTGTTTGCTACTGACAGTCAATGTTGATTAGTTAAGTAAGAATATGAAGAACAGGGTTCTGGTTTGATTGGCCTGTAATAACTCTTGTATCTTTCCCTCTGTACACCCCTGATGTGTTCTTTATTTCTCTGAAATCCCAGTTGTTGCCAACACTCTCTCTCTCACACACACACACACACACACACATGCACAGCAGAGCCAAACCACACCACAGAAACCCTCCCCAAGGTCAGTATCTTATTGAAATGATACTGTGTGTGTGTGTGTGTTTTCTCTCTCTCTCTCTCTCTCTCTCTCTCTGTGTCAGGTCTTTTGTGTGTCTCCCTCTAAAGAAGCTGTCAAGCTGTACTGTTTAAGGGCTCACAGGAGGGACAAAAAGCATACTTTGTTTTGTTTTGTTTGCCTGCCGTAGTGTTCGGCTGAATGAGGGAGTGAGTGGAGTGGAGGAGAGAGAGAGGGAGAGAGGGAGAGAGGTAAGGAGAAAAGAGAGAGAGAGAGAGAGGGAAGTGGGGGGGTAACATGTAATTTACTGTTTGCCCCACTCTACTGTACATTGCTTTAGTTATGCTAATGCTGCTCTTTGTCGGGCTGAGGAGATAGCCATCAATCAGCTGTCAATTGGTCAATTGGAAGAAAAAAAAGATAGAGAGAGAAAGAAAGGGCCCCTGCTCCCTCCCTTCTCCTCTTCTTCTTCTTCTCTGCTACCTAGCGGACTTGGGGGTCCTGGGAAAGCCCGGCACCTGGATCCAGATCAGGATCTGGAGGGCAGGGGGAAGATCTGGGGTTATGTTATAAAAATGCATAAAAATAAGTCTCTTACACTCTGTTTTTGAGTCCTCATGATTCGCTGTCTGTGTGACAAGAAGCCCTCTGAGTCTTTGTTTTCTTCTTGTTGTTGTTGTCAAAAAGCATTTTAAAAGAAGCATCTAATTGTAATATGACACCTCTGGAAACGTTAGCTGCTGTCAGCAGAGGACGAGCCCTTTATTATGCTAGCTAATGTTAGCGCTAAGATAAGCTAACAGGCCCATTAGTGCCAGTTCATTTAGCTCGTTAGCCGAAGCCTCAGGGCTGATGACATTCATTACATATCATTAGTGCACAATTAACATGTCTCACTCTGACACCGTCGCTCCCAATGTTACACGACACTTTTAATCATGTTTTATGAAATGTTTCCACCGACGTGACATGATTTATGAGTTTTACATGACATGGCGTTCATTACATTAACCAGCTGTAATCATAAAGGCTGCTGCAGACTGATTCCTAATGTCAGAATCCTGCACCATCCTTGTGACTGAAAATTGGGAAGTAGTTTATTTAAGATGGTGCTTTTTCCTCCCATCAAATCATTTGTCATTTTATTGCCTCCTTAGCTATTAATCTTCCAGGAATGCAGTTTACATTCTGCAGCACATTCCAGTGCCAAAGTAAATTTTCTAATGCTGACTCAGTTCTCATTTTTAGAAGATTATAGTGTACACCACTGAAAAAAACCACATGATAATAATAATAGTTGAGTTGAAGTGTGTCAGATTTCAACTGCTTTTTAGGTTTGTGTTATAGTGTATACTTACCAAGTTGTTTTGTGGTTGTAGGCTGTTAGACTGAAGACCTTGTTTTCACTCTGAACTGTGTTGGTAGAGATTCTGACACTGACTGTGGTAGCCAGATGTAGTAGTAGAAAGTAGATTAACTCAGGCAGTTTACTTAAGAGATCCTTATACTTGACTATTTTCGGTTTTATTTTATTTCTAATTTTATACTTCTACTCCAAAACATGTGATCACTTTATGAAATGTGATCCAGTGGTAAAGATTAAACTGCTTAGCAGTATATGAAGAAATTAGCTACAGCTACAAAATTAAAAGACTATTTATGCAGTAATAATAACATAATTATATACTGTAATATAATTCAGACGGTCTGTTCTGTTGTATAATATTTTAACCTATAATACTTAAACTATATACTGCATAAAGGTACAGAGATAATACCTCTGTACCTTTACCCTAGCAATAGTTTGAATACAGAATATGAATAGATGTTTCATACAGTCAGCTGTGTTTCATTGAAATTAATTTCTTCAGAAATTCCACATGGAAAAATAAAACCTTAACACACCTTAACCCTGTTTGTAAACTTTTTGTTGTTTTCTAAGATGTTAGGGTTAGGACTACGGGTTACTTTACTAAACCTGGACTCCATCCTTAATTCTGCAGACTGTTGGATGTGTGTTAGACTTTTAATAGGAGCTGAAATTTATAATTTCACCAAATAAGGTGAAGTTGTTTTTAATCGGTTTCTGTGATGGTGAACAGTCAGATATAATTTACACACAAAGATCTAACAATGCTTATGTGCTGAGACAGACTACACATTCACACACACACACAAACACACACACACGGAAACACATAGAGGTACAAACAGTACTATTTTCTTTTTTTCTCCCTATCACACTCCACACACAGACACTGAGGGAGAGAGAACTGTATTGATTTTGCTGTCTCCAGGCTCTTGAGAGTGTGTGTACTTGTGTGTGTGTGTATAAAAGGGATTAAGGCCCTCGCTCAGCTGAGATACCATCAGTCATCAACCCTGCTAGTCCGCCTCGGGCTTTCCCGGCAGCCGCATTGTCTATTCTGCTCCGCTATGTGAAAAATGTTGAATATCAACAATGGCTTTCAGTGGTGTATTGTTGAGTTTTTGTATGAACTAATCTTGCCTCAGTGAAAGAGACCTAGGGCTTGGACAAAACGTCTAGAGCCACAGCATTCCTAGCTGGCTCTCCCCTTGAACACTGAGCAGAAGGCTGGGGCTGAAGGAGGCAGAGTAGAGGGAAAGGCAGGCTGGAGGAGAGGCAGGGAGAGGGAGAGCCGGGCACGGGGTAGGGTGCTCTGAGGCCGGGGGGTTAGGGGAATGACGGGGCCTGGGGGAGGTTGGGTGGGGTGGGGGGGAGAAGCGTGAAGGTGGGATGGCAGGGTGGCACATGCAGGGAAACCCAGCTAAGGTGGGAGAAAGGTGCAGAGGGTGGAGGCTGAGAAGAGGCCACGATGAAGATACTATAGCTGGAGGAGGGATGAAGAAGGCCAGGTAGGAAAGATAAGGTGATAGCAAAGAAAAACTGGGAACTGGGAGAAAGAGTCAGCTGAGGGGTTGATAAGGACAGAAATATATTACTTTTCCTGCCTAGAAATGGTGGTTAGGTGTAGGAAAAGACAGTATTTAAACTGAAGATGTCTAAAAGTTAGGTTAAGGCATAGAAACTAGACTAAACAGGGGCCAAAGAGGGAGAAAGACAGATAGCAAGACAACCACAGACCAAAGCAGAAACAGAAAAAGCTCAAAGAAAAGCATTTTTCTAGCAGTAGGAGTCTGTTGGAGGGTCCGTTTTCCTTTTCCTGCCATGGATGTAATGCTGGTTTGGACAGCGGGTGACGTCCAATCAGACAACAGGACTGCAGGCCTTGTCATAACGACAACCATGACATCACTGCAAGGTAAGCTGACTGAAAGATTGCCTGAGCAGTTGACTGACTGCGTTACTGACCGATTGAGTGACAGAGAGTAGTTTTAGTGTCCTCTCATCCTTTCTCTCTCTCTCTCTCTCCCTCATTCTTCTTGAAGCAAGCTATCCCAAGAACAAATCCAGGTGTGGGTGCAGATATAGAGTGTGTGAGGAATAACTGAAGTGTTTCCACGCAGGCCTTCCTGGCTGTGCTGGTGTTTTCATGTGGATTTATCTAGTAGCAAAATGCCTGTAGTGCTGCTCAGAGTGAGGTTTCTGTCTGTGTGTGTGTGTGTTGCCATCTCTGTGGTCTCTCTCTGTGTGTCTCCTTCCTGTCCTGCTGTGTCTGATGAGGCTCCTGCAGACAGAGGGAGAGGGTGAGAAAGACAGAGATTGGATGAAGTCAATACAGGTTTTTCACCCTGTGGTTGAAGTTGACTGCTGTCAGATGACTCATGTTCCTCCTGGAGTCAGAGCAGAGTGACATTGTGTTAATTTAGGTGTTTTATGCAGCATTGGTTTTGGGATTTTTTAAAAATTAATTTACATTGATTGTTGATAGAAGACAAAGTCATTAGTCATACAGTATAAATTATATATAGTATATATTATAATAGTGTTTTTGCAGTCACTTTTTCTATCATGTTACACTAACACAAAATGTTACAATTCAATCTCATCGTATGTCAATCAAATTTTGACTTCAGAATGACTCCTCCTGTTACACATTACACACGCATGTACCATGGTTTTGAGACACATTTTTGGTCACATGTTTCCCTTTTGCTTAAACCACTGATCTCTGGTTACAGATTCAGTTCATTTACACACATAACAACAATCCAAAAATACAAATATTATAAGAGTTGAAATATACAAGTATGTATAACAGTGGCCAGTCCATAGCTTACCAACACTGTCAAACATTAATCTGATAAAACAGTTAACAGGTTAGGAACAACCTAAAACGTCCTCTGTAGTTCAGTAAATATCCTTTTCTTTTCTTATTTTCACAAGCCGAATATATAAACAAATGTGTGGCATTCATGGATTCCTCATGCCTCATACTAATTTTCAGTCAGAGAGATTAGCACTCATAATGGAGTGGGAGTTTTCTCTTTTGTAGTGAGTGTAACACAAGTAGTTTCTGACACTTCTCATTGGCTTGTGTGAGGTCTATAGGGGTCAACATGGTGCATGTGTGTGGCAGTTTGGGGTCAGTGCCACGGAAACCTGGAATTGAGAGATGGTTGGCTTAACCCCTCACCCCCAGTGCACTCACACCCACACTCACGCACACACACGGACATGTGAACGTCAGTGCAGTCTGATCGGCGGCCCCTGGTGATTTGTTCTCTCAGCTTGAAGCCCTGTCATTCCTCCCTGCTCTCCTCACAATTACAGCCCTGAACTGAACTAGAAAATCTGCTCCAATCTAGCAATTAGTCCTGAGGCCACTGGCTGTGTGTGTGTGTGTGTGTGTGTGTGTGTGTGTGTGTGTGTGTATGCTCTTTGTGTTCCACTTCTTGTGAGGACCAAACAGGAAGGCTGAAGTTGGTGACAGGCAAATAATCATTTTCTTCATTTGTGTCTCTGAAGACATCAATATGTCATTGTCAAATTAATATTTTTACCTTCTCGTAATTATTATAAACAAATTAGTCCACGGCAGAGATGATTGTTAGCCTCACACCACTGGAAGGGTTTCTCAAAATTAAGACTGCATTTACCCCGAGCCTCTTTAGAGGATGCTGCCCTACTTTGCTGCTCTCCTTCTCCTTCTTTTAGTCAGTTTTTAAAATATTTTTCCAATTATGAGAAACTTTACCTCCGTTAACACTTGAAGAACAGAGCACCATCCTCTGACCATTGTCTGATTGTGCTGTAAAGCAATGCAGATTTTGCACCAAAAACAACTAATTGTAGATTTTGCTCCTTCCTCTTATAAGTAGATTTTTAAAACATTAATCTATCTGTGCTTAGTTACTGTTATTTACTTGGTGTAATTATTGTAAACAAATTGGTCTGTGTTAGATGTCAAAGTTAAGATACCTCATGAAGCGTTGTTGTCACTTGCCTCACTCTCTTTTTTTACCATTTGTGAAAAACTGAATCTACATTTGCACTGTAAGTAAAGTACCCAGTTCCTAGTGTTTTGTGCTGTAAAGCAATGTAGAGATTTTGAGCCAAATTGTTCAGTGTGAAGGCTTTTTGCAAGTATTCACATTTTTGCTTATGGTTATTGTCCATAAATCTTAGAGGTAATCTAGGACAATTACAAATTAAAAATGTGATACAACTGCATCAGAATGCTTTCATAAAAAGTGGTTCTACACTTTTTTACAGAATTTTATGATTTAATTCATATAATGTACTCTAGAATATGTTTAGTACCACTCAGATACAAAATGATGGCATTCCTGAGCTGCCTAACTTGTCCTCATTACAACATATAACTTGCCTCTCTGGGACATGTAGTGACCATGCCATAAGCCTATAAATAAAGAATGAAAGACCTTAAACTCGATAGGTTTAAAGTAATCCAATGCAAAGTCCTTACAAGAGTAGCAAATCCAAATGATAGTGTGAGAGGATTCGAGGATGAAGTGAACAGAGAAGGAGAGGAGTGCAGTGTGGTCAGGGCGGGGTGTGGTGCGGGGGAAGAGGGAAGGTTTTCATGGCCAGAGGGAAGGCAGGCCCTGACTGGCCAGCGACAGAGACGCTTAGTGCCGCCTGGCTTCCTCCTAAAGACTCGGCCTCCTTTTCCCCCGCGCATCTCACTCCTGTGTCTCCTCTCTCTCCTCCACCACCACTCTCTCCATCACTTTCCTCTCTCCTCCTTTTGTCCCTTCCCTCCTTCACCCTCCAGTTCCTCCCGCTCTTCTTGCTCTCTTTTTCTCACTCCATTCCTCCATTTCTCTCACTTCCTTAATTCCCCCTCCCTCCACGTCTGGGCCATTACAGACACTCAGCGACGGGGTTGAGAGGCGGGGGTGGGTGGCTGCGGTGGTGGGATGGGGAGATTGAGGGGGGACAAAAGGCCTGAGATGCAGCGGTCCGACGAGAGTGGCTGGCTTTGAAAAGAAGCCGGACGGCTTCTTAATGCAGCAAGTGGACGGACAGACTTCGATAGACAGACAGAGCAGACTCAGCCCTTTATCCTCATCCTTTCGCTGATGCCTGTTTTGGCCAAAAAAGCACATCATCCGCCTTGTGCCCTTCCCGCTACGCCTGATGTTTTTCATCAAACACATTAAGATGTGATGGAGGGATAGGTGGAGGGACGAGGAAAAGAGGGTAATATAGCTGAAGGCCAGACACTTAAGAGGCTGATGGAGAAAACTTTTCTGCTCTCTAAGGGGAAGAGAGGCAAACACGTGGATGAGCTGGAAGAGTGTGTGCGTGCATTTCTTTTAGAGGTCGCATCTCTTCTATTAAGACATTATACATTAGTGTTTCACCGTTCCTGCTGTGCAGCTGTTGTCAGGGTTAATGTTGAGGGTGAAAATATTGACAGTGAAGTTGGATGCAGCACATTAAGAGAGCTGAAAGTGCTGCTTACAGGTCTCATAAAACTGCTTTCAAAGATGCAGCTCAACTAATAAACTCACTGTCCTAAAACACTAATATGCAAACACGATCAAACTTGTATCTGGTCAGAAACATAAAGCTTTTTTACTTTGTACAGATCAATAAGAGAAATAAAGCAAAAATAATTTTACAAATCTGTAACTCTTTGTGACACTAATCTTTGTGACACACCATCAAGGACAAACAGTTTTCTTCAAAAGCTTTAATAGCAAACAGATGAGCTGAATGGATTTACTGTCCAACTCCCATCCCTTATCAGCCTAATTCTCCGACCAATTATAGCAGTTTGTATTTGGTGGTATTACTTCACTCAGATGTGAGGGGTCTTCAAATGATATTTTCTGCCTACGTTTATTTACTTGCATCGGCTGCCTCATTGTTGTGGGTGGTGTAGGAGTATTATTATGGATTTGGCTCTGAGAGCTTAGCTGGTCTGCGATTCTGATATCAGCTGGACTCTGATCAAATGCAACAAGCTCTAAATCCGCTTTAATCAGCGCAGCGTTATTTTATTGACTGAGGAGACTTCACAGCAACCGCAGCTCAGGGACGTTTCTGAGGTGTCGGGGGAATAAACACAGACTTACTGACACTTTTGTATTTGTGTCAATAAACATAAATGAAGATAAAGTTTCACTAGAAACAATTCAACAGATCAAGGTTGTAATCTGGATACAAGCTCATTCATTAATGGTGAGCTAAGAGGGCCAAAACATAACCACTAAAAAGTTTATTATTGCTTTGGACACTACAAGTGGATATTATATTGCAAAATTGGATACTCTGATGCAAAACCAAATATTTTACACATTTTCAGCATCAACCTTTGAGGAGTGATTAATAATTTTGTGGCCCAAGGTAGAAGTAGATGAGTTAAGCAGCTCTCATGCATGTGACTGAGAAAATGGACAACACCTGCCTTTGTTCAGTCATCCACTGAATGTGGATTTGAACTCGTCCAACACCCGC
Source organism: Lates japonicus (assembly GCA_033238685.1). NCBI lineage: Eukaryota > Metazoa > Chordata > Actinopteri > Centropomidae > Lates > Lates japonicus. The sequence continues at coordinate 15,266 of BRZM01002786.1, read as the reverse complement.
CCTGCTCACCTGATTTGACCCCTCAGACTACTACCTCTTCCCAAGATGAAGAAGGAGTTCAGTGGTCGCCATTTTGACAGTGATGATGATGTCATTGTTGCCGTGGACCATTTCTCTGACAGTGCTGCTGACTTGCAATTTTCCATTAAAATTCTTCAGAAGTTCAAACTCTGCATAATCACTCAAAGAGTTGAACTGCATGTGCATGTAACAAGACCTGTTTAAATCATCCCCCTCTACCTTGGACCACAAACCTTTCATCCACCCCTTGTATTTGTGACTTGTCCTCATTATATTAATAGAAAATATAAATCGATTGCAATCAGATTTTGTACTAAATGTATTTGCTTTTGCAGTTTAGTTGTATAGAAACATACCAACCAGAAATTAACATGTGGCAGCAGTCTCATTTGAATATGTCAGACACACAGTTCATACCCTGTGTCATCACTCAAACCAAAGAAAAACCTGAGTAACATCAAGAGGCACATGTGTATGTTTTGTTTGTTGTTTTTAATATCTTAATTTGAAAACTGAGCACAGATCCGCCTGCAGTGGTGTATTGTGGATATTAGACCTCAGTGTGTGTTGCATATTAGCAGAAGCATGGATTGACTGTCAAACAAAGAGGTTATAAGACATGACAGAGGATGGGTTTATTGCACAACAATAGGTTTTATAAGGCCTAAACTGATCTGCAGCATACCTACAACAACGGCCAAACACAATCACACACGGATGCAGGCATGCACATGTATGGATATAGCAACCCCAATCAACCTGAGCACGTGCCAATAACTCACACACACAGTCAGAATAGCCAAATCCGACTAGCCCTCTCCTAAGTCTGGCCAAGTCCATCTACTGTGAAAACCTCACACTCCACAAGCGCACACACACACACACACACATAAACACTGCCCAGCAGCCAAAAACCCAGTGACACCCAGGCCAACTCCCCATTTAAGACGGATACACACATATGTAAAATGTGACCACACAGCATAGCCTCCCAGTAAGACCCACAGAGCCAGGCATAGCTGATGTGTGTGTGTGATATGTGTGTGCTCACGGCGGTCAGTACTGAGGCCTTTCCCTGCGGTTAGAGAGTGTGGATGGAGGGATGGAGAGACACAGAGAGAAGAGAGAGAGAGAGGAAGAGGATTAGAGTGATATGGAGACAAAATGAACAACAATAGTTTGTCACATTTTGTCAGAGAGGATTTTATGGAAAAGCTGATTTGGAGTCTGCCACCAACAAACAACGATCGGAAATATGGGATTTATTACTAAATCAGTTTGAGAATTTGCATGAAGTTTAATGACGCCTAAGTGTGTGTGATACTTTTAAATGTGAGCGTGTGTGTGTTCATGCAAAGTAAAACATGATATAAAAGTTATTTTAGTTTGGATGCATGAGCACTGTGTCGGTATTTCTTCCATGTAGTATACTCATACTAACTACCTTGCACTAACTCCTGTGTGTGTGCTTAATGTCATGTCTTTACATTATTAATGATTCCGGCTGTGTAAACATGGGTTTCCATTAAAACCTTTGCAGCTACAACACATTAACATGTGTTACCAGCACTCTGCAGGTGCTGGTAATGACACATTTCTGTCAAAAGCAGCTGCTGAACAGGATATACAGTACACATGCTCAACACATTTAACCCACACAACACATCAGTATTTGGAGTCTTGTGTTTTTAGTTTTCTAGCTTTTACTGATCATGATTAAAAGAGAACAAGAAATGTAAAACACAGTCTTAGCTGTCAGCTTTAATATCAGAATTGGTATCGGCCTGTATGAGTTGGGAAATAAACTACAGTATATCCTTCATTCATAGTAAGGCCAAACTGATTTTGTTATTTTAAAAACAATGTGATCTGAATTTGAATTCTAATCTGCCTCAAAATTGAACAAAAGAAAACATAGGATAGAAATATTGTGAAAACTGCCTGGATCAGTGTGTGAACCTAGATACAGATCCACAACAGTTCCTCTGTCATCCTGCTTCATTGCTGTGCACTAGTTTTTATGGTATTTTGCTAATTAGCAGTGCAGCATTTTGGGTTTATTCCCTCAAAGATTCTTTATCATTTAGCCTTTTTCATCAGTCACATATCATTTAATACATGAATTTGACTTGTTACTTTTTATGCTAGACTTAAAGGGGAGTCAGTAATATTTCCTGGGTAAACTACACTGCAGGGAAATATCTTTAAACCTGACTTGTGTCCCTGTTGTCCTCTAAAAGAACCAAATACATATCAGTAAGTTGATCAAATAACTAATTTGCCAGAACATTTTTGTATCCATTCAGTATATTATTTTTGTTATTTTACCTCTCCTCTTGATAAACCAGTGTCACGGCCTCTGAGATTCAAGCTACTTTCATCCACAGTTTAGTGAAAATGTCGTCAGACCAGCAGGCAGCAGGAGCTTTCAGACACGGGCAGTGTGTGAGGGGTGAAACAGCAGGATCGGTTTGAAGTGAATGAAATGATTTAATGTTTCAGAGTCGGCCTCGCCCCCGGGGGAATGGAACGATATGGGCTCCTAATTGACACCAGGTCAACTGCCTCCCTCTCTCACACTCACACACTCACACACACACTGCTTTCTGTTTCAGCTGTCTCTCTCTCTCTCACACACACACACATACATTACAGTCTCTCCAGTAGCCAGACCAGTCCAATGCAGGCCAGTGTAGGCCAGAGCTGGACAAACAAAGGCCTGTAACGTCTGACTAGAATGATGGATGACCACCAGTCTCATATTTTATAGGGATTTCACAGGAGTCAGTCTGTTCCCAGGCTGAGCTACAAGTCAATAGCCTTCTATCAGCGCTCCCACAATCTCTAAAATGACATGTTTCCGAATTCTTGAGGAAAAAAAGAGAAATGTTTTATGATTTTATTAGGGCTTGAATCAGCCATTGATACAGCAGCAGTTAATGACAGCTGAATGTGATTAGCAGGGAGTGGAATGTTTTATTAGTGTCAGTATTGGCTGATTGACAGAACCCCAGTGGTCATTATTGTTCATTTTTGGGAATGTGTGGACATATTATGCACAGCAGTTGTCATGTGAAAGTGCGTTTTGTGCTTTTAGTGAGACTGTATTACCATGATACCTTTTTGTGGTGTAAATCTCTGTCTTAACAAGTCATTTGGTCTGTTATTGAGTCAAAAAGTCTTGTTTTCTTAAGACAAGCTGAAACAAAGCTGCCAATGGAGCTGTATTATTACACTTCAAATCAAATCACCTTATCTAAAGCATTTTCTAAAATTAAAGGTATTTTTTCGTGATACTACTGCAGCAACCGCCATTATTCTGTCCGGTTGGCCATTTCTGGAATACAACAAATAGAAAAGCCAAGCCTGCACAGGTGGTCAAGGGGGTTTAAAATGCTCTGATCTGTTTGACCAGGGACCTTTGTTGACCTTTGCATGTCATGTCTTCCCTCATTTCCTGTCACATCTCCTCTGTTTACAGTCATTAAGACAAAAAAAGGACATTAGGAGAATGTTTTCCCAGCTTTTAATATTGTAAGGATTCTGTAAAGATGGTTGTTATTTTGGAGTGTACCAGACTTATTAAAACCATTCCCTAAAGAGCTGTCAGTCAAGAAATGTTGCCATTGTTAGCTTTCCTACTATCCAATCTAGGTTTTAAGGATTTTCTAAAAGACTAACTTAACATTAAATCTGTTTTTTGAGTTGATGAGATATATATAGATATAGGAGAACTTTATCATACCATCATTTTGACTGTGGCCTCATTCTGTACAGTCATTGCAAGAGCAGTTCTTTGCCTTTTTCCAGATAAAGTAGAGAAATTCTGTCCTCTAGATAATAGAAAATAGTTATTAACGTTGATATAAAAGCATTTATTACAGGTCTGTGATGGGATGTGAACTCTGGTTTTCCACATACTTCCATACCTCTCCTGCAGATACTGGGCTGATAAAAACTGAAATGTCTTGCAGTCTTTGCAGCGTGAACAATTCTGTTTCGTTCTGTTTGACCACCGCAGATCAGGTAGGAATCAAAGTCCTGTCTCTTTTTATCATCCAGAATTCATAGAGCCATAGTTACGTACATAACTCGTTTTTGAAACTGCTGTTTGAAAAGAGGTTAAGAGATGGAGATAGTGTTGTTGTCGTAGTAGAACTGGTTTCGAGGTCTGATCTAGTGGCACGTGATAACTGGTCCACTCAGATATAGAGCAATAACGACATGTATTGCTGCTCTTTTTGACTGCGGGAGCTTGTTAATTGGTGTAGCATCATGCTGCTGCCAGTGTTGGTGTTGTCTCTCTGTTGGGATCTGTTTGGGTTGACTGCAGTTGAGATCAGATCTAATTATCCTTGGGTCTCTTAGGACAGGGTCTGACTGTCCTTTGATCCCTTTCGGATCAGGCCTCTTTTTTAAATATTTGGGTGCAGACATATTTTCTGTTTCCTACTGAATCCAAAATTTTGGACCCGCACAGGCAATGAAGCACAACTAATTTGCACTTTGCTTCAGAAGTTGTACACATCCTAACTGGGAGCTGACCAGTACAGCCCCCAGCTCCACCTGCAGTTTGATTTTCAGTGTTTAGGCAGATCACTTTGAATTACTTCACACATTTGGTGTTTCATCAGTGCGAGCCAACACCTTAGCGGCCTTGTAAACAGCTGTGGAAGTAGATTTTAAAAAATGACTTCATTATTCTTCCTCTAGTAACCTTGAGGCACGCAGTTATGCATCCCCAAACAAAATAAAATCTGCTGAAGTTAAGAGGCCCGCAGATGGAAGCCGTGACACGAAGAGAAAGGAGTGCAGGTGTCAGAGGCGATGCCACCAGATGATCAGCTCCCTCCATGACATTTTCAACCCCTCTGATTTATAACGTGCGGCGAGAAAACACGTCTCGCACATCTGAACAGCGCTGCGATGACATCTAATCAGATGCCAGAGGAGACGCTGGTGTCAGAGCTTAGAGAAAACACACTGATTCCCCACCGGCTGTATTGTCACTAAATGCCGCTTCTCTCTATGGACTGTAAATGATTTAATTTGAGCGCCAGATGTGGGGTTTAGATTCTGCTAGTGCTCGTTGAGCGAGATAGAGGGAGGAAGAGAGAGGGAGAGACAGGGAGGGAAAGAGAATGAGGAAATGACAGGAAGGAGAGAAACAGCTTGGCAGACCGACAGCCAACAGCAGCCCAGGCACTTGACAGAGCTCTCAAACACCATGATTGTGTGTATGTGTGTGTATGTGTGTGTGCAAGTGTTTTTTTTTCCACTTGTGTATCATGACAGCTGAATGAAAATCAATCTGCTTCTACATCTGCCATCTTGAGTGTCGGGGAGCGCAGATGGGCCTTCCCTGTCACACTGAGCTAGCTGGCAGCCGACCAACTCAGGTCTTTCTACCTCTTCTTTCCTCTCTTTTCTAATCTCACCCTCTTCTTCTCCTCCCTCCTTCTTCCTCTCCTCTCCTCTCCTCTCCTCTCCTCTCCCCCTGTCTTCTCCTTCTCCTCACTAATCAGATGCCAGGCACTGAAGAGGAGTTTTTTCCTGCGTTGACGTCTCCAAGTCACTCTGACGGCAGATGTTTGGGGCCTTTTCGAAGCCGCAATCTGGGCTCTAATCACCCTCATTGACGACTCCGAGGGCCCCTGTTGCAGCTCTGAATGGCAAATTAAAGCGTTTTTAGATAACGTTTGTAATTGGCTAAATCGTTTATAAGCCCGGAGATCACACTTTTAATCTGCAGTCTAACATGACGGATCATGAAACCGAGACAGATCTCGTCCATGTGTGTGTTGTGCGCCGCGTTTCCTTGCCCCTCCGTCCCGTTTTGGTTTCTCTCCTCATGTGTTACAGTGTGCTTGATGCTTTATGATTTGCCCATCAGATTAACAAACACTAATCGTTCTCTCTGCTGCAGTTTGTGTCCGTGTCAGGCTTCCCCGCTATCCTCTCCTCTCTCTTCTCTCATCTCCCAAGCCCATCTCATCTCTGGCATTAACTCCATTAGCCTGGTAATTGGCTCTTAAAGCAGCGGCCACAGACTCCGAAGGCCACTTAATGTCCATCTCCTTCCCTCCCTTCTCCTCTCTGCTCTCCAGTCGATCATCTACCTTCCTCAGTAAATAGCATTAACTAGTCCTGCATAGAAATCTGAGGCCATATTAGTGTTATCCTCCCCTCTCAGCCTATTGCCAGGCTTATGAGTCCCGATCGTTGGAGATGATATGGCTAAGTGGATATTTTTTTTTCTCACATCACTCCAAAATGGGGCTCCAAATAACCCCCAACTGTCACAGATGAATATGTAAATTCTGCGTATGGAGATCTCCCTCCATTTTTTAACCGAGCCCAAGAAACTAAATCTGTATTTTAAAGATGTGGATGTGGAAATTCAGCTCATCATCACCGCCTTACCCCCCTCCTCAACGTGGGCCTTGCTTTTCATTTCCGGATAGAAGATAAAATAAAATGTGAAGGTATTTCTCTCTACTGTGGAAATTGAGGCTGTTGAGGCAACAGCAAATAGTTTCATCTGCAGTTCTTCCACATCTTTATTGCTTTAGTGTTCTTTCAGGAGTTTTTGGTTTTTCTTTCAGTTTAATTCTATTTGAGCTTTCACTTCTGTTTATTTCATGAGTATTCATAAAATAGATAAATGAGAATCCACATGAGTCTAACTGCATTCTGATTTATTTCTTAACTTAATTTCTTACTTAAAGCCTTTAAGAGTTGGTTGGAAACCTTGAGATAATTTTGGTGCAAAATGGTTTGAGGGTCTTAATGTTTGTTTACTATCAGATCAATACTTGAGTCACAATCTAAGGGGTCTGTTGAATGGAAAAGGAACAACTTTTTGGTTGTTTTTTTTACATAGTTAACAAAAAATATTCAAATTAAACTATCTAAGAAGTTTAGAGGAGAAAATCAGCATGTGTGGAGCTGCTACAACTCAAAGACATACTTTATGTAGTGTGTGACAAAGGTAGACTGCTTCATTTTAAGGTCTCACAATTCAAAATATTTTCTCAAAAATGGTCAGGAAGTCTTAAACTAATGTCTCAAATAAAAGCAATAGATGCAAAAATCCCTTTGTACCTTGTGCTGTCACATTTCTTTTAGATGTGAGGGTTCATCTTGACCTTGGACACCAGAAATAAAAATTTCATTTTGCTATATTGTAGAGGTTTCAATGACTGCAGTGCATCTCACATTTTTCCGAAGGGCAGTGCAGACAAATTTAAATCAAGTTTAGTTTCTGGATTATAAAAAAACAACACTGTGTTATTATGATTTTTCCCCATTAGTTACAGTTTTTATTTTCTCATGTTGAGCTACTGTACCTCTGTCAGCAGCTATGTGGCCTCTAAGCTTGCATATATGTTTATTACTGAGTTTTCATTGCATTCAAGTCCTCTCCTTTCAGATGCTGAGACTCACTAGAAACCTTGGATTAGATTGACCCTGCAGCTTCTCCAGGCTGCTGCTGGGCTGTTATTGTTCAGACTAATGACTTTCCGACAGCATCAGGTCTCCTACGCTGACAGGGATGACAGCAACATCAGGCCACATCCCGTCACTTACTGCCTGTTAGATACCAAGGCCACCCTGCAGAAACATTTCTCGTGTTGTTTACACTCTCTGATGATTCTCTTAATCCTTCAGATCCCTCTGTCTCTCTTCTTTTTTTTTTTCAACGCTTCTCTGTATGTTGCTTGAAACCCTGGTGTCTCATCTGAGGGATTTTAGAAACAGAGTAATTAGTTAGTGATAGAGGAGCCGTTGGTGTGAAAATATAGCTGCCACCGCCCCCACTCCACCCCACCCAAGAGACAAATCAATCAATAACCTGCTGATTTATTTCACGTCCTTATCGTCTAATTTAATTGCTGGGTCTTTTGTATCTGTGGAGTCGTTTTGGGGGAGGGGGGGTGTTGAGGGGGAAGATAAATAAGGCGAGGGTGGAGGGATGTTGCAGAGTTGAGGAAGGAGAAGGAGCAGCAAGTTTTTGTGTTGTTGTTTTGTGTTGCTGTTGTTTTTTTCGCCCATGCGTGGCGGCGCTTTGCGGGGAGGCGTTTCAAAGACACAGCTCTGTTCGACAGCCTCTGCAGTGTGTTCAAGTGTATTTACTGCTACAACACTGCCTCCATTGGTTCATGACTCTAGCAAACACACACAGGAGGAGAGACAGAGAGGGAAGAGCAATCCCTCCACAAATTATCAGAAAGAAAAAATTTAATTAGCAATATAAATGCCAGGCGGAGAACATTATGTGCAATTGTCTTGCTATCTTTCCAGAAATTAGTCTTTTAAAATGAATTTGCTGTATTAATCATCTCCTGAAATATTTTTTGATCACTGCATTAATAGTTTTGCGTTGGGGGGCTGTGTTTTTTTTTAGGTATTCATTGACATAGGTGATTGCCTCTTAATTATGACAGCGTCCTCCTCCTATCCGCGCCTATTAATTCCTGTGTTGTGGCGTCGCCGCAGCCCGCTGCCTGGCCCTGTATCTACTAATTACTTCTCTAATTGAATTTGCTCTCTGTTGCCAGGCTGTTTTTTAAGTGGCTGTTTGTTGCCGGGCCTCATTGTGTCTTTGTGTGACAGCTAGCTGCTCGCTGCCACACTGATGGGAACAGGATGCTCTCTCTCTCTCTCTCTCTCTCTCTCTCTCTCTCTCTCTCTCTCTCTTTCTCGCTTTCTGCTTTCTCTGTGTCTCTCTCTCTCTTTCTGTATGCATGTCTCTTCCTCTGTATCATTACCTATACCTCCCAGACCTATGTAGTGTTTCCAGTATAAATGAAGGAGGGAAATTAATTAATGAGAGCCGGTGAAACAATTACTCGCCCCTCCCAACCCGCCGCTGCCCACCGCCCTGCTGTCATTGGTTCAAGCCTCTGTAGGATTGTTGTGACTAAGAGCCCGCCAGTCTTCAACCACCAATTCAAGATGGCATGTCTTTGGCAGGATGATAAATAGCATACAGGCGAGTTATTTAGCTCCTTTTCCATCAAAACAGAGCTCATCGGGCCACAGCTGCACGTCAACTTTATTCTGGCTTGACTTGATGTTGAATCTCTTTCGTGTAACCATTTTTGCACCATGATAATCTGGTCTGCTGTCTGCAATATATATATTGATCTCAACAATTCAGAAACATAGCTCAAAATGTTGCTTTTGTGAAGACGATGGAAAATTCCACTTTACTGCATAAGTGACACAGTTTCATGTCTTGATTCAAATATGCCGTTAGTGCTCCTACATTCATCTTAACTAAAACTGCATTTGAATTCAGTGATAAAAAATTTGATATTGAATCCTAAATATTTGTGTTCTTCATAGTCATTATTTACATGATCAGAAACTTCTGCTATTGTCAAATAAATCAATCTGCATACATGAACTCATATCAACTGAACTCATCTTTATTCTTATACCATTTTGCACACAGGAGAACTTTACAGAACAAAGAAAAAACTAGAACAAAAGGAGAGGAGGGAATTAGAAAATGAAAAAAGCATTTACTGGATTAAATATTGGGATTTACTAAATATACTGATAAACTATTTTACTGGAAAAGCTGTACTGTTAAATGGTGTGGTTGCTGTTTACTGCATGTCTTGGAGAAGAAATGAAATATTATATATGTAGCTTTGTTAATGTTAACCCCAAAGTCACCAGTGGTGACAATGAGATCAATAGTCTTATTTGGGTCTGTGAATTCACTGATCGTGTTTTGGGGATTTCACATTTAAACACAAATATTAGGCGAGAACTGGCTGCTGCTTTTGGATTGATTTTCTGACAATACCAGCAGTTACAGACCTTGCTTCAAACTCTCACCACTTTGGTCTTCACTGAGTCTCAAGTACAAACAAGAGAAACTTTGTGTGTGCATCCTTTTGTTTGACGGTGAAGGCCGTTTCTCTGTGCTGTCCTTGATGGAGGTCTGGTGAGTTAATGGAGAGAAGAGGCTTTTATAGAAATATCCCAATCTGCTATTTCACCACACACAGCTCAAAGAAGATGGATATTTTATTTGATTTAGCACAAATAATAAGGTTCCTTCAGGTTAGTATGAGGCCACCTGCATGGTATTTGTGAAAAAAAATTAAGAAGAGTTAAGAATTTAACAAAACTACTGCAGATTATTAATTCAAAATACTAATGTGACTAAGCTAAAAAGCTGCACAACTCTTAGTTTGAATGGATGCTGCAAAGGACACATACAGACATAAAAATGTCTCAAAGTAGTGACAGTCTTTCTGAGTGTTATTAGTATTTATTTAATAAACTTTTTGTTACTTCCTCTCATTTACAAACTCTCTACCTCCATCTTGTTATTTTTGGCCAGTCAACCAACCGTTACAATAAATGTCCACCCTTTCATCTACTGTAAATTCTATACTGGTAGCTCCCGGTGTGGATGAAGTTTTACCCGAGTGGTAGCAGCCTTGTGGTATAGTTTGGTAGTTTTATCGTTCCTGTCATTGATAGTGAAGTGAAGTGAAGGAAGATGTGTAATAGGAAAATGGATTCTCAGGTGGCCAATCCATCACAAGGCCTCTCATACACACTATTAAACAACTTCTAGTTTGGTCAGGCTGCCAGATGCATTATTTTTTTGAGAAATGTGTCATAAAAATACTCAGAATAACTTTTGGCTGCAACAGTATGTGGTGCAACATTACTGCTCTCATTATCGACCCATTTCAGTCAAAACCTTCTTCTTACCTACGTCCCAGCTCCCTCACACCCTCACCCAACCTCTCCTTCTCAGTTGTCTTTGTGAAAACTTTCTCTCGTCTCTCTTGATATTGATCCACGCTCTCCCTCTCCATCCATCCATTTCTCCCTCTCACCCCTCCTCTCTCCCTCTATTGATCCCCCCCCCCCGCCCTTTCTCTCTCTCTCTCTCTCTCTCTCTGCTTGCTGCTATCTGGCTCGGCCTTTGTCTTCTTATCGAGGTTTCGGGGTTTATTCTGGCTGCTGTTATTGACAGGCCTCTCGCTCCATGGCCAACTAATGCATCCCTAATCCCACCTTTGTTACTCAGGAATGTTCTGTCTCTCACACATACACACACACACACATCCATACATAGGTTATGCTACCACGAGTGTGTGTAAAGTAAAAAGGGGCAACAAGGATGTTGATCCCAGCTTTCTATTTGTTGGGAAAGCCATCTATCAATCAAAAAGGTCCTGCTGTCTGTGTGTTTTTGTATATGTGTATGTGTGTGTATGTGCATGTGCGATTGTGCACGTGGGTCTTGAGTGACAGGCCCGAATCGTGGCTGAGGACGTTTGATAAGCTTGTATTGTCGGTCGTCGCCCCCCCCACACCACCTCCACCCTCCAAGCTCCCTCCACACCTCCACCTCGATAAGAAATACATTCGACTAGAGCTGATAACTGTGTCAGGAGCAGCAAAGCCCCACTCTAAAGAGACACACACACACACTCACACACCACGCCACGGGAGAGGTGTCTTTCTTCAAACACCTTGGCTGTAAATGATACTCTCAACAAACAGCGACGACACCACTCGGAAAAAAAAAAAAGGATTCAGATATCGTGGTGTTGTGTGTGTGTGTGTGTGTGTGTGACAGAGGGTGTGTTTATAGGGAGAATGATGTGTGATATGGCTGGAGGATATGCTAGGCATATTGAATAAGGTCTTACTGATAGCAACACTGTGTGTGTGTGTGTGTGTGTGTGTGTGTGTGTGTGTGTGTGTGTGTGTGTGTGTGTGTGTGTGTGTGTGTGTGTGTGTGTGTTGTGAACAGCAGAGAAAGAATACAGTAATAGGCTTAGAGCAGTTGAGGCAGAGTATCAGACTTAACAAACAACACACTGCTCTCAAAGACTGACTGACAGCTGTCTGTGTGTGTGCGGATGTGAACATACAGTATGTATGTGTGCCTACATGAGCGTTGCTTGTGATTCAGTGTGCAACAAGCTCGCCAGATTCAGGTGGAACGTGAACATGTGTGGTTCTTTGTCCCAACATACAACAGGTTTTACAATAAGATCTAGATCTTCAAAATGTCTCTCCCTACAAGGTAAAAAATGTCGTCACCCAACCCAGAAAGGCCAACACCAGGCATGTAAACCTGCAGGCAAATAGTGTTTTAATCAAGTATAGAGCAATTACCTCAGACACATCATCACCAAGTAGAGGAATGTCATTTCTGTGAGTAGGAATTTCATCACCCTGGTGAGAAACATCATCACCAAGTTTTAGAAAGGTCATCACTGTAAACAGAGGCATCATCACTGTGACAAAAATGTCACCACCATGACTGGAAACAACATCAGCAACGACAGAAATGGAAATGCAGTGACATGATCAGAAACAATTTAAAGTATGAACTCTAAATACAACGTCAGGCTATTACCTGGTAGGAACCTGAGATCTGAGGTTTGTTTTCACAAAATTAATGTTTGAACCATTTTCTAGTTTTTTGACACTTTGGACAAGTCAAATGTACTGTACCACAACAAAGTTTTGATTCATTGAAATGGATAGAAAGAAAATTTACTGGAAAGTGTTTTGATAAAAGATTAATAATTTAAAGTAAAAAATCTGATGGTTCCAGGTTCACAAATGTGAGGTCTGCATTCTAGTAAATGCAGGTATTTTGGGAGTTTTAGACACTTAGTTGAACAAAACAAGACATTTGATGACATATATATTGGAGGATATGATGGCCGTTTTTTCACTGCTGTCTGATGTTTCATAAATTATTAAACAAGTAATATAATTGACACACTGACAAGTAATGAAAATTATTGGTAGTTGCAGTCCTAAAAGTAATATTGGTTTACTGTTGATTGAACCATGTTCCTTCGATGTCTCATTATATTTTGGGTGTGACCAAACTGAAACGATTGACTAAGGCTGTTTGTTTTCTTTTATTTCTTCTATAAGTAGGAATTCCCAAATTCTGATTTGTAATCAAATACATGGTCAGTTTTATTGTTCATGTTAGGTAGAGATCAGTTTTGTGAGATCAGAGAATTATCAGCATAACTCAACCTGATTTCAACCTCAGAAACGTGTTGAAATGTGTTGAACTAGTATAAGACTGGGGTATATACCATTCCTCCGCAGCAATGTCTCCAGCTCTAAGTACAGGCGTAATGCACCCAAGATGCACTGAGGACACATTGAGATCTGATCACTCAGAGGTAGTCTGGACAGTACATGGCCACATTCTTTTAGCAGTATATATGTGAATGTGTCATTGGCCACACTGAACTGATGCGTAAATGGAAGTATGTACTTCTTTGTACTCATTCTGCTAGTTCTCAAATCGATTTAGCTGGCTTAGTCCGTCTTAAAATTTTGAAGAGTGCATCAAACATCTGCTGTGATTTGGTTTGCCTGGAACACGCCCAGAAATGGACCCACTCTGTATTGTTTTGGTTTCTTCTTCTTCTTTTAATTTCCAGCAGACTATGTACGGGAGGTGCATTTCTGCCTCCCGCCGGTTAAAAACAACAACGTATTTGGTCTTTGTAAACAGAAATTATGCATGCGTTTATTTGCATATAGAGCAGGGAAGTGAAATCAGATCACAAGTGGCCACTGGAGTCGCATGTTAATGCCAAGTATGAAGGGCCTATGACACTACAGTGAATCACATGGGTTTATGAAGAAGCTTCAAAAATATGATTTTAGCTGGATTCAGTAAAGGCTCTTAATCATGAACTAGATATGCTGCAGTGGCTGTTTGATTCAGGTATGACAGATGATAATCAAACTTTTAGGTTTTGTTATCAAAAACACAGCTTTTAGTTAATTGTTTAATTTAGTTGAACATAATAAAATCTAGGAGCAATATTGTATTGTGTTTTAATCACAGGTTGTATTATATGCAACTTCTCTGCTGACTGGTTTCATTATGCCTTCATGCATTCAGAGATATACGTATATGTCAATTTAAAACATGTTCAGTATAAGAACTGTTGCTTCATATACCTGTAAATGAGCCACATAGCATGATTGAAGAAAGAAAAACTGCTGGCAAAACGAAAGAGTTTTACAGATTTCCTCTAGGGTAAAAATGCTTTTGTTTTGACATTTGGTTACTGGTTCAACATTGTGACAAATACATAAGTGTCAAAATATTATAAAATGTGTACATCATAAGTCATATAATGTAAGCTTCACATTGACATAATGGTAAATTATAATAGGAAGAGAGGAACATAAATGTTACCAGATTAAATGCTTTAGATGATGAATTGAGATTAAGAAATCTGAGATAAAGAAAAACTAAATATAGACCTATGCTGAAGGAAAAAGTTGACAGTACACAGTGAACATAAAAGATAAGATAAATAAGATATTACTTATAAAAGCACAAATCTGTTGAGAGACAGGAGGTTGACAACATCAATATGTGGAATATTCTCTGTAGAAAAAGAAAAGAGGTAGAAAGATGGGGGGAAAAGAAAACTGGTTGGACACACACACAACATTTGCACAGGTCGTCCATTACTGCAGTGAAAGAACAGTGACCTGTGAAGAGATTTCAGGAATAGGGCTGGTGCACGAAGCAAGGGGAAGACGAAGGAGATAAAGGAGGAAAGAGAGAAAAAGCGAAAAAGATAAAGAAAGAGTGAAATTACCAGAGGGCAGGAGAAAAGAGGGTTATTGTGCGTGTGCATTAACAGGGTATATGATGAAGTTAGTTTTTTTGTGTTGTGTGCAGTGACTAGGGGCTAAGGAGTCAGGAAGAGAGGGGGGGAGGAGGGGAAATCAATGGCAAATTACACGCGCTTGGCTGGCCCATTGTACAGTATGGCTGCTATATTCAAAAGAAGGCACTTCCAAGATGATGCAGCCAAATGGTGGATGGACTCCAAGATCATTTTTATTGATTTTGAAGAGCCGTCAATAGAAGAGAGGGGAGGAGTTGGGGGGGATATAAGTGTAAGTGTGTGTGTTGAGGTTGGGGATGTGTGTCACAGGGCCAATACAATACCCCCATAGCCCCGGCTTGTTGTCCCTGTCCACACATTAACAACACACCCTGTCCTCACTGCTTTTCATTTAGTTTGACGGCTGCTGGGAATTGGTCTGGCAGCAGATGCTGGCATTGTTTGGGTTCGGGAGCCCAGAAATATTTGGTATTGGGGCTGATGATGTGAACATCGGTGGAGTCATCTAGTTTTCCACATCAGAGCTAATAGGTGTAAAGCTGTTATGAAGATTGGATTTTTGGT
>BRZM01002785.1:50896-66965 GCA_033238685.1 Lates japonicus | reverse complement strand
TTGTCAACGACTCCATCAGCAACAAGGCATTCGATGTTTATGGGAGAAGTTGTTGCGTATAATTTGATTTCAGTCAACAGTAAACGGCGCAGTTTGCTTGCGGGTTCGTTATCTTTCGCCTTTAAACAAAATTTACCGGAGCTCTCGCCGCGTGCGCCCGATACCCGTCGCGAACACGGTCTTTTGTCACAGTCATAGTATTGCCGCCGGGCAATCATCCTCCGAAACAGCAATCGAGTTTTCATCGTCACAACACAATCATTATTGCCCGCACAAAACGGACGTCAGTCGGCGAGAGTCTCACCGAAGAAGAGAGCGGAGCCGTCGTCGCCGGGGCCGTTGTTCAGAAGCAACCCTGGTAGCACCCTGGCCCCATTAGAATGCACCGTGCCACCGACAACGTACGGGCAAGATTCAACAGACAGTTGTCCAGTTGTTCGGTGTTACTGGTACTGGCGCGCGGTCGTCGCGTCACATTGGCGATTGGTCAAACAAGCGTCGTCACAAAACGACAGCAGCCGCCCTCAGCCGGAACAAAATGCCCGGTATCGCACCGACCGCAGAAGAGTGTTAACATGTTACCACAGATAAATGTTACTTGTTATCAATTACAGGATAAGTTGGTCAATTAGTTCTCGGTTAACCGAAACAGAACCGACAGAGAAAGCCACAGACGAGTCACATCGTAGGTCACCAGTTTGGTTGCGATGAAGCCGCATCTTTACAGACAGTAGTCAGCAGCGACAGCGCATCACCGCCATCCACCCATGTGCAGCACGATGTTCATTTGCCGTGGCGTTTTAACCCAACATCCAGCTTGTCATATTATCAGCCCGCTACGAGGTCGCATCATCGCAACAGTGTGCGTTGCTTCATCTTCCCATCATCGCCTATGTTATCAGTACCAGCTAACAGGCAAAACGTCTTCAATTTTCATCTTCTTCAACATACCGCCGACACTCATTCTGGCACGGAGTTTGAAAGAACGGTAGTGGTTACGGGCGGTGAACCGAAACGAACAACAGAATGGCGGAGTTCATCACAGTTTGAAGAGGAATCGTCCGCGCCTGAGACGTAGAGATGGAGGCCGAGTGAGATGATAGGTTATGTTGTTCAGTAGTGATGATGATAGCGTGATATAAAACAGTTTTCTGCCAGAAGAAAGAAAGTTGCGTAACGACACACGCATTCGTTACACGTCGCCAATGACCACAGCCGTTACATCACCTCCGGCCCGACACCACGGTTGCCGCAGAGTCGTTATCACTGTCCCATGTAAATTGCAAACAGCGTCGATGCTCATACCTATTTGAACAAGCACATCACCGTTCGCTCATCAGACCAGCCACCGTAGTAGTCAACAATCATGTTTCACCAGCCTGATTTCGCGTGTTGAGCCGTCAGTAACCTCTGGTCATCAGTCCTGCGCCACCACCGATGGCACATCATATTCAGTCGCCCGAGGCGATGCACTTGCGCATCAATCGCGCGCAGTCGGTCAAACACGACCGTGAAATCAGTTATCATTCAGAGAGTTGCGTTGGTTCAACGCATGATATCGTCCAGTTCCAAAGATTAAAAATAAACACCACCTTGCCTTTACCTGTTCATTTTCAGCCTGCTCGGCAAGAGTTCATCTCACACACCATCACTGACCATCATCCGGATACTACAGCTGACCCAGACCATTATTCAGGTAATCAAAGAGGACGTGTTGGTACAATCAAGAGCGGGCCAGACTGAATTCTGGTATCAGCAGCATGCCGGTTATGCAAAATGATGGCATGCAGAGCAGGGTTTGAGTCCTCAGACGACGTGTCGTCCCAGACACCTGGCTGCAGCTGTCGATTCAAGAGCGTAGAACGGCTGGTCCAATCACCTGAAGCTTCCCCTCAGCCACATGAACAGCTGGTCCCCACTTTCAGGCCAGCGCAGGCCGCAGCAGACGCCCGGCCAACCAGGAAAGTCCCCGACTGGCGCCTGGGGCGATGAGACCAGCGCGTTGCCTGTCGTCGTCCGAGAGCCTGCGCCCTCACTTCATACACATCAACGAATAGCCACACTATTGACATGAACGTGAACACTTATACATGGCTACGAGTTACCTGTTCAGTGCTGGTCGCCCTCCGGTTTCGAAAAGCGGTTCATCTGATCACCGCGAATTTAAAGAGAGTTGAATCAACCTGAAGCGACGCGCCCATCAAAGACATCTTCCATTGCCAGATCATCCGCAAAGAGAGTGAGCATGTCGTTAGATATAAAGTCTTGCCGATGAGTGTGCGACAAACGATCAGGTCGCGGTCTCGATCAAACCATTGTAGTCCGAGGAGGCAGATTCTTCCATCGAATCGACATATATGAGCCGTCACGATCAGGTTTTATCGTTGCATCAACAAATATCGTACTCCAGCCATCACCTGTGATCTGTTTCAAGCCCCGCAGGCACGTGCCGGCACATGGGAACGCGCCCGATTTCTTGCGGACAACGGCGACGTTCACGTTCGCTGACAGGCTTCGTTGACTTCATCCAGAATTGTCAACGAGGTCAATCGCGTGCGCCACAACAAATGACAGACACATCACAGGCCTGTCGCATTTCCGTCAATGAGCCTCAACCGCTCATCGAACGCACTGCCCAGTTTCAGCCCCAAACCCACGCCTGCTGGCGTTTTGTCCACCATATTTCCATCACGAGGACTGGTGTTACACCTACCTGTGTATCATTTCAGAACTGCCGAAATGCAACATGACACCGAGTTTTGAAGCCATTGAGCACCTCCCGTGCCGACAGCCGAGATTCTGGGGGGCAACAGGAGGAGAGCACGGAGACCACACCAGCACCGGCAGGCTGGTTTATGTCTGTCCACGCGACACAATTCAATCCAGCCTTATGCTCAGTGAAACAATGGTGTTGTCACAGCACCTGTATTGTCCGGGTTTTATCGGCTTGTGAACCTTTCTCCCCTGTTCTTGAACCTTCAGGTCTCAAACACAGGATGACGGACAGATTGCCCGACAGCAGCTGGGTCCCGAGCTGATTGAGTGCGCAGGAAGAGCAGTGATTCATCCTCAGATCTCCATATCACACGATCAGCCCTGCTCATTTAAACCATCACTGAACAAGTCTGACCAGCCCACGGAGCAACACAGTATTTCGATTCCTGACGTTCTTTCATCCCAGGAATCTTCCCAGAACCAGATAAACATCTCTGTGATTCAGATTTTATGTCCAGTTTCAGAGATCACCACTGTACCACTCTCCAGTCTTGTGCCAGACACACACTCAGATATTGTAAAGCTAGACAGAAATGAGAGTGAATGATGCTGCCGGCGGGCACCGGCTTGTTCTTGTAATGCTTGCTCAGTCACAGCCAGCCTCAAACACACGTCAGGCATACGCGGAGCCAGACAGTGATTCCAGATATCATCATTGATATTAACATTCAAAACTTTGACTTTCTCACCAGCCAACAGAAAGCAGTTGCAGCAGTTAGAGGAGTTACTCACTCCTTTTGTGCCAGCCAAAACGATGCCCGATTTGTCAAGAACATTTTGCCGTGCACCATATAAAGCGATAAGGAATGGCTCATCTAACCTTTAAAGCAGCTGCTCTGTTGAGCAAGTAGGAAAGTCAAAGTTTTGAATGTTGTATCCAGATGATGTCTGGCCCACTGTCCTCAAAAATCACCAGCTCTGCTCACACAGACTAACAGACACAGAATCCACATGACAGGTGAACAAAACATTACAAAAAGGAACAAAGAACACAAAATGTGTTTGTTTTCAGTGCCCACTGAAGCCGCACGTTTACCTGCAGCATCTGTTTCCTCCTGTAAAGTACAATATCTGAGAGCCAACAATGCTGGCACAGGACTGAGGGTGTGAACATCGTGCGAATGAAGGGCTCGGGTCTCACCCTGACGCTTTTCGGACCATAGAGGCTATCTGAATCATACAGGGTCTTTTATCTGGTTCTGGGAAGATCTCGATGAAAAGAGTTAACATCCAAGTCAAACTCTCTGATTGCTTTCCATTGACTATGATCAGACTTTGTTTCAGTGTTTAAAAGTAAACAGGGTAATAGATATCACAAGAATCCTAAAGAGATGAATCACCTTTCTTCCGCACACCACGTCAAAGCTCAGGACCCGGAGTGGTGCGATCCTCACAGTCTCCCCTGTTGACTTATCAAATTGTCCATCCCACATCCACCTCATACTGACACAAGGACACCTGAAGGACAAGAACAGGAACCACAAAACTATTGATAAAAACCTCAGACAATACAAGAATTGTATGACAACACCATTTGGTCTACCACTGAGCATAGTTAGACTGTGTCAGGACAAGCATATGTTCAGACCTACTCTGCTCCGGGTACTGAGAATCTGTGATCTCCATGCTCTTCTCCTCACGCAATCTGTAATTTCTGTGCCTTGGGAAGTTCAATCCAGCAGCATCCCACCATCAATTAACCACCATAAACCTGTCAAATATTACAGGGTCTCAATGAGCTCAAAAATACAGTATCATTTACATTTCAGCAGTTCTGAGAAAGAAGTAATACATTACCACAGGTAGGTAACGCAGAGATATCAATGGTGGTGATATAAATGTATGCAGACATAGAATGGCTAGACAAAACATAACACTGTGGCTACAAAGTTTAGGGCTAAAAACTGCAAACAGTCTGTTCAATGGTAATTAAAAAACTTCATATACAGTAACAGAAATATATACAGTAAATATAAGGTCCATGTCCCTTGTTAATACTTGTATGGCCATACACACACACACACCTGATTTCAAAATCTATATTGGCCTTACGGATTGGTAATTTGATGGGGAAAGGTCCAACTTAAAGCCCTGCTCCAGCAGCCCTTTCTAGGGCAATGATACCCAGGCACGCCATTGTTATCCGCAAGAAATCCAGGCTATGCTTTCCCATGGTAACCGTATATTGCAGGAAAAGCAAAGAGAAGCTTAGATCCAATAAAATGACGATATGAAAGCACAGAGCCATGTGTATATTATTTTATTATGCACAATATAAGTACCACAATCAATGACAGTTTACATATATATGTCAATTCATTAGAGAATTCGCTCTCAGTTTACA
This sequence comes from Lates japonicus, assembly GCA_033238685.1. NCBI lineage: Eukaryota > Metazoa > Chordata > Actinopteri > Centropomidae > Lates > Lates japonicus. Next base: position 61,846 of record BRZM01002785.1, on the reverse strand, counting down.
ATAGTTTGATCAAAGACCACATTTTGAGTGTTTGAGAATCCTCACACACTCATATCAACTTAAGACTTATATCTAACTTTGACTTGTACCTACCTCTTTATGTGGCAGTGATGTCCACAGAAACAGCAATAAGGATGGAGATGTTGTCTTTATTGAGCCGCATGTCTCAGGATGCAGAGTTCAACTCTTTAATTCACCTAGGAATCAGATGTGAACCCTTTCAAAGGAAACAGAGGAAAAGCTATTGTACTAGCAAATATGTCATATACATATATATATATATATACAAAGTCTTCACATTCATATATCAATAAATAATATTCACCATTTGGCAGTAACATAGAAGTATACAAGATTAACCGGACGTGGCAACAAACGCTGTTGCCGCTGTCTGTCACCCCAAACATCCGAATGATCGGGACTTTCCCCTGTGATTGGCCGGGCATGCCAGCCACTGCAGCCCCTGCATAACACAAAAGTGGAGACCAACTTTGATACCATTTCTTCTCACATATGGCAAGGGTGCTTTAGAGTAATTGGATATGTTCTACACTCTTATTTAGATCCAACAACACAGCCAAGATAACTCTAGGACAACTGCAGTCGGGTCTGTTTCTGAGACTCAAACCTGCTCTGCATGATGATTACCATCATTTTTTTACTAAGCTAACCACAGCATATATATATTACAGAATTCAATCTAAGTTATCTTGGTTATGGCACCAACACATTCCTCTTTGATAATTACCTAAATAATAGTCTAGGTCAATCTGCTGAAACACCAAAGTATCAGATGATGAGTCCAGTGATGGAGCATGAGGCCGCCGCCAGCGAGGGTTAAGGTCTGCCGAGAAGAGGTCACCTGACAGAACAAGAAAATAAGACAGATAAAACCAAAATTAATTATTTATTTTGTCACCGGGTACAGCCAAGAACTGAGATAATTATCATACATTGAACCAACACAATACTTTCCTAAGATGATGTTAACTGGTTCCACAGTCAGTATTTATTATTTGCACGCAGTTGAATTATTCACACTGCAAAGTCGCACATGCTTCATTTACTCAAGGCATGACTGGATTACTTAATTAATACTTAATATATAATTAATTTAGCCACCCAGACTGATTTGTTAGAGTTACTAGCAATATAATTAACTTACCTTAAAAAAAAAAAAAGAAAAATCAGGCTGTAAGATAAACATGATTGTTATTCTACAGGTGGCTAGGTCCTGATGAATGAACAGTGTGTGTAGTTGTGCTTGTTTAAATAAATTATAGGCATCGGCATGTGACACATAGATTTTACATAGGACAAGTGATATGTGACTCTACAGCTTTAGTACATCAAGTGATTATCAAGTTATGGAGGTGGTGTAAAACTTAGCTGTAAGTCATTAGCATTTGTGTAACAGGTCTGTGTGTCATTTACACAACTTTCTTCTTTCTTCCTACAACAGGAAAACTATTTTACTTATGCCACCTATGACTGTGTGCTTCTCTATGTAACACTCACCTACTGGAATAACATCATGGCCTGCCTGCCCCTCCATCTCCTCAGCCTCCATCTCTGCATCTTCAAACATGGACAGTTCCTCTTCAAACTGTGATGGACTGTCCTCCCATTCACCAGCTGATTTACCCCGTTTGGCCTGAGATGCACCACCCATAGGTGGGCCACCATTGCGTCTTTTAAACTCCATGCCTAGAATGAAATTAGTCAGCAGAGGACATGTTGGGGAAGATGATTAGAGAAAAAAAAATTAAGAAATTGTTTTACCCTGTTAAGTAGGTACTGATAGCATAGAAATAACCCGGTGATAGGAAGATAAACGGCGACACACTGGACACATTGATACATTACCTCATGCTTAGTTTGAGTAATGTAATAAACTGGATGTTATGTGGTTAAGACGCCACAGCAAATGAGAGACATCTCTTCATTCTGCACATAAGGTGGTCGTTAACTAGTATGGTTGTTACTGTCTCCTTGCTGACTTCACACAACTCTTTATAAGGTCACAGCTATCATCACAACTAAATACTGTAGTGACCTACGTTATTGTCGTCCTATGGCTTCTCCTATCAGTTTCTATTTCGGTTAAGTGCACCGGGGCTAAAGTTGATAACTTATCCACGTGTGAATTGTGTAAATGCAACATTTATCTGTAAGATATAACACATGTTAACCTCAGTGTTCCTGCGGTCAAGTTTGCGTGCAGGTATATTTTGTTCCAACTGGGGCAGCTGCTGTCGTTTTGTAACGAGCAAAAGCAGCAAGCTAGCAATCGCTAATGTAAACACACAACAGCCGCGCGCCGAGTCTGGTCTTACCGAACGCTAGGACCAATATCTCTGTTAGATCTGCCAATACGACTATCAGTGGCTGGTGCATTTCTAATAAATTTAGGAATACCTACCAAAGTTGCTTCTAGACAACAGCCCCCCGCTTGACAACAGCTCCCGCCACTCTTCTTCAATTTGTGAACTCTCACCGGCGAAAGCGCGGAAAATTTCCGTTTTGTTACTAGGCCTAATAGCAAAGGAATGGACAATGACGTGACGGACAAGGCGGAAACTCGGTTGTAACGAGGAGGAAGTTGAACGCGGCTTGGCAATACCTTGTATGATAAAAAAAGACCGTGTGTTCGCGGCAAAATTACGTCAGAACGCACGCAGCCGCGAGGGAGGGAAAAAGGCTCCACAGTTAGAGTAAAAAATATTAGAATTTTATTTTAAAGATAGAAGAATAACAATTTACCCAAGCAAAACTACTTTTATACGTTTACTGTTATTTAAGTCATGAAATTATACACACAACAACTCTCCCATAAACATCGAGGTAAACATTTTGACACTTTGATAGATCGTTGACAGTGTGATGTTTTATTGTCTACAGCGTGAGAAGTATGTTCCCTTTTTGTGCTGTAAATGTGTTAATTGAAAATAATGTGCGTGATGTCTGACATCATTACCTGATGCTAGATTTTGGATTGTAATATGTATGAGGAAGGCAACAGATATCACAGCCCTCAAATTGCAGTGTTTACTTTGGGTAATGAGCTCAGTCTGCAGCCTTTTGGACTGAAGGTATAGACGGTATAGTCACAGATTTACACACGGATGTAGTCTCAAAATCCTGATAATGGGGGTACTGGTTGTCCATTCTTTATATCAGAAATGAGAGATCAACTTTATCGTTCTTTACTTAAGTTTCATTTATTCAGGGAGTCTCACTGAAATCAGATCTCTTTTTCAAGAAAGAGTTGAGAACAAATTATCTGTATACAAGATCACAACACAACAGTGACACACTAATAAAGTCAATAACTATGTCTCTAACTGAGCTGCAATGATTGGTCAATTAATCAGTCTAATTGAATTTTGGTCTTTGGTTGAATATAACAAGACATTTGGTGACATGACTTTGGCCTCTTCCGCACTGTTTTCAAGACAGCAGATAAAGTTTAGAGTTCAGAGGAACAGGAAGGATGCTGACACATCTTGTAATCTGGTGTCATGGTTATTCACCTCACATTCTGTTGAATTAGTTACTATATCTCAGCAACTCAGACAACACAGGCCTATAGATGAAAACACAGTGCGTGTGTGCTGATGCCTGGATGTCAGTGATGATGACATATAAATCAGTGCGCTCATCACTGTCAGTCTGTTATACCCAGAAATCCCTGTCACCCCCCTTCCATACATACACATGCACACAGTGGGGTCAGAGGTCACCTCCTGCCACAGACCAACACCTGTGAAGCTGGCAGGATGACACTGCCGAGCCCTGTGACACCTCAGCAGGGCAGATTTATTCTGTAAACACAAGCCTAAAATACCAGCACTGTGAGTGCAGGGCCACTCACTTATTTTCAGCAGGATAACCAATATAGACCCCGAGTTTGGCCCATGTGATCAGGCCTACCCGGGTGGATGGTGGTGGGGTTAGAGGAGAGCAGCCAGTGGAAAATAGCTATAAGGTTACTGTAGGATAGTAGAGGGGTTGGGTGTCTTAATGTCACCGGTCATGTTGTATTCTCCAAACTATGCTCTCAATGACCCTTAGAAGGCATTATAAATAACTCTCTTGCTCTTCTCCCTCCTCACTGGATGAAGAAAAAGTTGCCCATGGCTCCCCTCATTTGGATGGATGAAATGGTAATTCACCAACCACTGCGACTCCCTTCACCTCTGCTCAGCCAATCGCGTCTCTCAGCTGAGGAAGACACCCAGTTCCCGTCACGTTGCGTGCAGAGGCGGAGACAAAGAGGAGCCCGAGGCCAATCAGAGTGAAGCTCATGAATAATGTGACAGCGGCGACCCCCCCGCCGCATCCACCAACCCAACCTTCTTCCTGCATCGCAGGCCACGGGCGTCCCGTCCCTCAACTTGACAGCGAACGCACCAAACCAATGTGAACCGCCGTCATTTAACTAAGGCCGCCGCCCCCTTTTTTCCTCTCACTCTCCGCTGTCGTCCTCTTCTTTTGGATTGACTGCGACAGCTGCCTATGCACAGTTCATCTTCGCGAAGTTGGGACTAACCGAAGGGTGAGTGGACATCTGTGTTTTATTTTGCCACAATGACTATAGTTGAATACTTCCTCAATGGACGCGGACGCGCATCAGGACGCTGTGTCCTCTGCGCGTTTCCGCGGCTTGGTTGCAGTAGGTGCCCGATGTCACGTTCGCACCACAACTCATGAGAAAACACAGAAGATGCATATAGGAGGATGCATATTCAATCGAGGTCTGCTGCAGGTTTAATGATACTGATATCCTCGGTGGTCTTAGGGCGAGCAGTCGGTACCCGAGTTGGGCGTGCAGTGCGTCCTCCATAGCTTGATTTGGGACGTCTGGTGGAAGGGGTTCTGGTCCTTTCCCAGACCCGTAGGCCCACTGGACTGTGCAAATCTTAATATTCCTAAAAGCGGACAAAGGCATGATGGTGATTATTGTGACTGCATGTCCATGTGAGTGTTAGTAGAACATTATCAAGAAGTCATAAAGTGGTGTCCCAAGCAGGTGAGGGCCCGAGGGAACCCCAGGGGTTCCCCCTAAAAAATGACCAGTAGTTGAATTTCAGAACTGCGGTATTTCCTCACTAAGTGTGTGTAAAAGTGCCTGTGGTTACTTCAGTTGGATGTCTGAGGTTTACTGTGGAGTTTGGCACTAGTCAACTGTTTCCACATTCATCCTCTGGAAGGGGAAGTTTCTCTGTGTTGACCTTAAGTTTAAGACACGTGGCCTATGTATGAGCAGGTGTGTGTGTGAGTGTGTGTGTATGTGTGTGGTGGGGGGGTAACTTGATTTGCCATCAGTTTGAACAGCACTCCCTTATCAGTCTATCTGAGCCTTTGTCAGGTTTGGGCAGTGATGAACTGAAAGTCACAAAACTCAGGCCACTGTCTTTGTGTGTCCATTTGATCCACTATCGGTAGCGGCTCAACAAAACCACATTGGAATTGGAGATTGGCTCGTCGGTGGGTATACACAGATTCAATTTCTGGTGAGCAGTGTACAAACATCAAAGCTATGAGCTGGATTCTTGTACAGGAGGGCATTAGCCCTCTGTCAGATATGAAGCCAGTATGTATTCATATTTTATACACCGGTCGCTGGATTTTAATGTTGTGGCTGATCTGTATTTATCTCAACCTCAGGGGTTGCGACATACCTGTGTGCATATATCAACAAGTGGCACGATGTATAAACGGCTGGATCAAGTTTATACCTGATTCATGCCTGCATCTGTACCTTTCCTCACCACTACGTCCTTTCTCTTACTCTAATTGTTCAGTAGGTTTCCCTTGTCTGCAAGCTTGAAGACTGAACATTAATAACTTTCTCTTACCTCCAGTCAGGAGGGAATGTAGTCCTTCTACCAGTGAGATAGATAATTAAACTTATTCTGTTGCGGTAGGATGCGGTAGGTCTTTACGGTCCCTAGTAGAGGTCTGTTGTAGTAAAGGAGGATGAAAATTTTGTTCTCACAGAACTTAGATTCATAGTTTTCTATACGAGCTCACGTAATGCCTGTGACTATTTTATGTACATATGTAGGGACACAGGAGGGCAGCCAGAAGAAGCCCTTGGCCGCCCCAGACTGTACACATGGCCTGATAATGTACACACATATGCACACACATACATTTAGGCCCCATTACTAACCGTCTCCAGTGTTGCTTGTTTGTCAGGGTTTCCTGTGAAATTGTTCAAAGTTGATGATTAAGTTACCAGAGAAATGAAAAACATACATTTCAAGAATTGAGATTGAGAAAGGCTGCATTCCTTTGCAGTAATGTAATAGGGTTATGAAATAGGACGTGTGATTCATTGATGACCAACTGTGTCGAAAGTTCATGCTAAAAGTAGCACTCATTTACATTAGGGTTTACTTGGCACTGGCTGTCAGAGCAATATACTGATAAACTGAAAGAAATTAAATCCTTAGGGTTACTGTTGTGGAAATGTTTCCAAAGTCTGTGTTTTAATTTTTTAATTTCCTCACAAAGAAATAAAAATAGAGGTTGGTTTTAAGGTGTTCAGATGTGAATCGCTCTCTCACCAAGAGAGAGGTCAGGCAGTAACAAGTGTAATAAAGTGACAATGGCAGCATTAATCTAGATCATGTGCTGTGTGTACACTGTTGCTTGAAGGTGCTTCTTCTCAAGTTAGTGTATTGTGTGTTTACCCAGCATGCCGCTGGCTAAACCTCTGCCACATCCTCTCAGGACTAAGTGGGATGAGGACTTTGATTGGGATGCTAATTCTTTTTGAAATGTACAAGTCATGTAAAGGCAAGTGTTTGGTGTGTGTAAGTTGTGTGTGCACTTCCTTTGAAAGTTTTGACATATTCAGTGATTTGTTTTTTGATGTCTTCACGTGGTCTTCTACAGGTTATTCCTCTCATCTAGTCTCATCTCAATCAAGTTTAATGAGGACCTATCATCATGTCTCATATATATATCAGGCTGAATCAGGTATATCTTTGTCTTGGCTTTATGCTGGCGTGCAGTTGGAGCATCTACGTCATCAGACCAAAACCCGTCTGACCTCAGAGGAATGGAGAACTATTTCCTGGTGGGTCCCTACGTGGAGGCAACGATGCGCACTCAGGTGGAGCTGAGTCGGGGCCCACCAGCCTTACGTGATGAAGAGACCATTGACAAGATGAACTCCAGTGGGTGCTTGGGTACTACCACACATCGCGTGAAACACACCGCCTTTCTGAGTTAAATTTGTATGTCACTCAAGGGACAGCCGATTTCACCTACATGTGGCCGGGCGATTATGGGGGAAGTTTTGAATGCAGCGGAGATGAAACGTCGCCCAGATGGGGCGCAAGTAGCTCAGGCATGTCATGTTTGACATGCGTGTGTTGCACCCACTGGAGATTCGCTCGTCAATGATTCTCTTCTCACGGTTGGTGAGCTCGATCAGCTCACCTGATGCGCGTGCCCTCCGCAGGGACCCGCCGGGCTCCCCGTCCCTCAGGGCGAGCTTTGTTCTGGACAATTTCAACTGCGCGCGCGCAAGAAATCGAGACAATATAATATGTTATGATGAGTCCCCTCATTAAACTGGTTTGAACTGGAATGAATAACTTCTAGTCGATGGGGCATCAAATCTGGTGTCAAGGAGGTGCACTGACTGCTGCCAGGCACTGCCTTTGTTGGCGACCTCAGGCATTTCAAGAACGTCATCACTCACTTCCGGTCTGAGGATGACTGTTGAGAGGGCTGCGGGCCGAACACGCAATGCACTAACGGAGGAGCGCCTGCGGTGTGCACGGCGTGAGCAGATGACGGCTGCCGTTAATCTTATTACGCGTTTATAACCTGAATAATTGAACGTTCACATCTGGTTTGCCAAAACCAACCTCTTCATTTTTTATTTCTTTGTGTTAAAAATTGGCTGCAGTGACTTTAAACAGGCCCACTACTCACGACAGCTGTTAACAGGACGCAGTTCTTTCGGTTGTCGATGACATGTTAACTACGGATAATGGTGTGACCCACGTGTAAGCTTGTTGCATTTTGGCGGTGAGAACTCTTGACACAGTTGATCGATGATCACGTCTACTTCATAACTCTACGTACTGTTAATGAATACGACACTGTCTCAGTCTTGGTGTATGTTTTTTATTTCTGTTGGCTGTCACCTAACGTTTCAATTCACGGCTCTGATCCAGCAGTGACACTGGTGGGCGTGTTGAGGTGAGGCTCAATCTTGTTGATGATGGCAATGCATGCTGTTTGCGCTGTTGATCTGGAGACTGATCGGGCTGTTCAGCTGCCCATCTGTGTGCACGTGTGCGGTCATGCGTGCCGACCTGTGGAAGATCTGTGGTTATGCTATTGACAGGTACCGTCCTCGCTGCTGACGGACTCTGCTGGGGGACAGACACTCTGCAACAGGGGCTCGGTTGTTAATCTATGCTGCGTCGACGATGAGGGACCATTCCTGGGCGAGTGTGAGGGAAGGCGGCGACGTTCGGTTCACCGCTGCCGGACGTGTTGACTTGAACAGGTGGGGGTGTGTGGGGAGGGATGCGGTGATGGAGAAAGGCACGGATGCGGGCGTGATCGGGTATAAACGGTCGGCCGTTCGTGCCGCACGGGTATCGCGGTCGGGAATGACGCGGCACGGATCGGCCATTTCGTAAAACCGGCGACCGATATAAAAAACATGTGGGCTGCTGGGCTTCACGATCGACAGAGAACTGTCTCCTCCTCCTAACCACCAAGTCAGTCTATAACGTTGTGCGCTCGCCAGAAATTGAATCTATGCTCCGCTGACCAATCAGCTGGGCTGGACAAAATGGACGCGGTGGTGGCCTGGGATTGTGGGCTTTCAGTTGCCAAACAGGCAAAATCGAGATGAACTGAGGTGCTGTTGGCTGATGGCAAATCAGTGCACGCCACTGCACACTGCTCATGCAGGCAGTGGCTGAGATCGCGCAGGCTCCTTTCGAGGATGGTGAGAGCGGACGGGCTGGTGCCAACTCTGCAGTCTTCTCGGACGTCGACGAGTGACACGGGCACACGCGGTGAGCTGCCACGGTTCTGAGTCGGCACTGGTCGGGCCGGGGCCTAATCCCTCGGGACACCACCTGCTTGAACTGTGATAATGTTCTGTGCTCGTGAACGTGCGGTCTGTGTCACCATCGTGCTGCTTCGTCGCACAGGAGAATGAATTTGCGGTCCGGTCAGACCCTGCAGATGCGGGGAGGACCAGAACGCTGGGCGATCAAATCAGCTGAGCGCACTGCTGCCTTAACTCGAACGCCATGCTCTCTCCTGGGAGACTGTCGTGTCAAACCTGCGGCAGACCTCGATTGGCGTCTGTAATGTTTTCTCATGGGCGGTGCGAGCAGGCGTCAGGCGCTGGCAAGCCGCCCGAGAGCAGGCTGGCGATCATGCGCGTCCTCCGACAGTATTCAGCCTGTCGTTATTGACGAAATAGGCACGGATGTCACTCGCCGCTGGATTGATCGCGAAGATGAGCGTGCGGGCAACTGTCTGTTGAAGGGACGACGGCGGAGGAAAGGGGCGACGACGCTGAACAAATGACGGCGATTCGCGGACGGTAATTCATAATCGAATTGAGGACGGGATTTTCTGATGCGAGCAGGTTGGTGGATGCGGCGAAGTGCCGCTGTCGTATTCATGAGCTGCTCTGTCTTTGTCTCCGCCTCTGCGCAACGTGGTGTTCGAGACGCGATTAACTGAGCGCGAGGTGAAGGAGTCGCGATATTGATGAGCCCGTCGTCATCCAAACGACTTCCAGTGAGAGGGCGGAAGGATTATAATGTATTCGTTGTGGGCGTGACGTGAACATGACTCACTGGTACTCTCTGTTGCCATTACGCCGGTGAGCCTGGTCACGTAGACCAAGCTGGGAGATCCTCAGTGGTTGACACTGCTGAAATGAGGTGCCCTCACGGTGCTGTTGTTACAGGCATGTTGCAGAATAGTCTGCCACTGCTGATTGAGGCTCGACGTCATCCTGCCGGCTTCACGAATGGTTGATTGTGGCGAGGGCCTCTGACTTGCTGTGTGCGTAATGCGCTGTTGTGGAAGGGGGCTGAGAGACTGCCAGGTATGGCTGAACTGACGATGACGCAGACATGTCGCCGCTGATCGGTACACCGCTGTGTTCGTCTGTAGACTGTGTCTGGTGCTGGTCGTAACTATTCAACGGAATGGTGGTCAGCTGTGCCAGACCACGAATCAATCGCTCCTCTGTTCTCTGAACTCTAAACCATCTTAACGTGTGGCTGGTCTTGACGACAAAATCGTAATGTAATGTTATGATCGACCAGACAGAATTCGTTGAACTGGTGGTCGACCAATCGTGCGGCTCAGTTAAGACATAGTTATTGTTTTATTGGTGTGTGCTGTTGTGTTGTGATCTTGTATGCAGATAATTTGTTCTCCAGCACTATTGAGATCTGTTCGGTGAACACCTGAAGCCAGTCTCATTTCTGACTATGAGATGGACGGCAATACCCCCATGTCCGGGATACCCCGAAGACTTCCATCGATCAATGACGTTGCCGTCTGCCTTCGGTCAGGCTGCGAACTGATGGCTGCACTGCGGTGAGGAACGTGACAACGCGCTCGCCTGTGCAATCCGTCTGGCGTCGGGCGTGATGTCGAACATCACGCACGATGACGGTTAACATTTACAACGCAAAGAGACATGCACGCTGTGGTGCAATAAAACGTCACGCTAATCGGCTTTCTATCGAAAGTGTCAAGTACACTCGTGTTGCTCGGAGATTGACCCAGTAGCCTGTTCGTGACAATAACGATGAGCGATATGGTTTTGCTTGGGTAAAATTCTGTTCTTCTATCTTTAAAATAAAATTCAACAATAGACCTTTCCTCGCGACTGCATGCTGACGCTGTTGCCGCAATTCCATTTGTCATACAGTA
>BRZM01002785.1:0-12083 GCA_033238685.1 Lates japonicus | reverse complement strand
ATGTTGCCCCATTTCAGTTACCATGTTGCTCTGGCTCCTCCTCTGTGCCTCCCGCTCATTCGGGAATCGCAGTTATCTTCTGCAATCGCTGTATAGCAAAGCTTCCGAAGAGTTTGAAAGGTAGTCATTCTACAAGACAATAGTAGGCTATGCTTTACATATGATGAGAATCAATGGACATATTACATTTTTTTTTCCTCACCCATGGGCTCTATCAATGAATCTGAAAGTAAAATCCTTTTCTTATGTACAGTGTATGTAATACCTGGATGAACCCTTTCTCTTAGACTGACTCTCTCTCTCTTGCATTTGTAGTTCATCCTGCAGATTCCTGTTACTTCTGGAGTCAGACAGTTCCTTCTGTGTTTGCTCCAGCTGTGGATAAATGATAAACAAACTGCTCCACTCCAAACATATTTTCGTATTTCATTATTAAACTCTTACATAGATTTAGCATTGCACCTCTAGTTCTTACAAGGTTGGGTTGCTTTTTATTTCCTGCTTGTGACACCTGTGTTTTGTACAAAAACACCTCTTAGACACACACACAAAGTCTCTGCCTCACTGACAAGCTTTTGGTTTGCCACTCACACTGCCTGATGTTTCTTTGTATCTTCTAACACTCACAGGTGGGTGTTTAATGATCAACACCTCACCTCTGAGGGGGTGTGGTTTTAACTTGCCACCAGCTTTAGCTCAGTTTGCTCCATCTCAGTTACTCATCAAAGCGGCTCAGCCAGCAGCGGCACGCTGTAGGTAGAGCTCTTGTTCAGCTCCTTCCAGCCTGCAATGCCATCTGTCACACCTAGTGCACAGAAGGCCATAGACCAAATGCATTAGTCAGTGTCATATGCAATGGGGCAGTATATTGTGCATTTCTCCCCTATGTCTGTCTACGTTTCAATGCAAAGCTTTTTCATGCATTTGGATCCTTAATATTTAAAAGAGCCTTTAGTTGATGAAAATGACTTCTTCTGAACATCTCAGTTAATTTCCGGCTGACTCCACCCAGTTTGTGTGGTTTCCAGCAGGGGTGCTAGTTAGAAGCGTCCTTCCTCCTCCTCACACCTCCACCTGTGAGGAGGTTGGTGGAAGGCAGGCAAATTTCATCAGCAGAGCTGTGCCAGTTTTCTAGCTTTTGATTTGGTCTCTATTCTCTGCCGATGTAGATCCTGCTGATCACTGGTTTTGTGCTCTTACGACAACTATTTAGTTGCTCACATTTCCACACAACCTCAGTTGACTCTGAATCTACAGCTGTTGTGGTTTCCTGTTGGATTCCCTGCTCTGAGGAACTGTAGAACTCTCAAAACAAACTTCTTTCAAAGGCTATTTTGTAAGTTGATACCAATTCCTGCTTGGCCATATACAGGGTTTAGACACTTCACTTGGTCATGATGTCATGAATCACCCAGGTAGATTCCATCTACAAATTAGCGGTACCAATCATGCAATGGCCCCAGTAAACAACTCCACTGACCTAATGACATCAGGTGTAAGACTAGGCCTCCACGTTCCTTCAACTTTGGCTTAGACAGTTCGTCTCATCCCAGAGGTCATTTACAGGCGTGTACACCATCTCTGGTCTGTGGAAAAGGAAATATTATTCAGTTTTATGCCTTATAATAAAATATCTGGCTTTAAAGCTGGATTTATTTGTCACAGTTGTTAAACTGCTGTATTATCTTGATATACCACCCTCAATGGTGGGAAAGAAATGAATTAAGGGGCTTGACTCCACTGTCACCTCTCTTTCATAGACAAATAAAACACTTTTGCCGTTTGTACAAGAAATAAATTATAGAGCCAATTTTTTTTTCAACAACAAGCAAATGGCTGCATCTGGAATTCCTTCAACTTTTCCCATCTGTTACTGGGCAGGCCAAAAGAAAACAAGATGTGTGTGCTATATTTGCAGATTCTTGATTAAAACAGCCAGCTGGAACCATATGAAGTGATATTTCAATGATAAGTAAGAATCTTTTGCCTTGAGATCAAGTAAAAATTCAGCTGCAAAGAACCATCAGGATATTATCAAAAATGAACTTTTTCTCACAGGAAAGAGGACATCCTCCTCGGCCTTGGAAGGCACAAAAGGCAACATGCTTCCACAGAAACAGCAAGTCATGAAACATGAGGCTCTAATAAAGTGTAAAAGAACTCTAGTAGGCTGAAGAACAAAAATGTACTGACAGAATCAACCTTCTTACATACTGCTTCCACTACTTAAAGACACAGAAACTATCTATCGGTTACTAGTTCATCGCCCAGGTTACAGTAACCTCCTTGTGAAATGTCATCACACGCAAAATCCATGGTAGAAATCTACAGTATGGTGAAGCAAACAAACTCTATTTCCAGCACAACCACCTGCTTGAACAAAGATCCTTGACTCTCCAGGGCCAGTATGTTTTTGTGATTAATCACCCTCTTGTCCCTACCATACCACATGTAGGAACAACATGTGATGATATATATTATCAGACTCAGCCAGGCTACATGGAACCATTCATTACAATTTTACTGCAAATTACAGCAACTGTTGAACTCATGATTTGAAACCACAATCCCTCTGAGCTGGGTACTCTGCAGTGCTCAAAACGTATGGACCAAGTTTATTTCTGCCGTCCATATTTCCTGAAGCGAACAATGAGAATAACGGGCAACAAGGGCAAATGTCTGTATCGCCGAATTCATTCAGACATTTGACTCACAGTTAATATTGAGCAACTGTTTTGCTTTTTTTTTTTTCATTTCATAACTTAAAATAAATTACATAGCACCTCCTCAGCACCTGAATCTCTGTAGACCTCAGAGTTTGCCGGTCAGGACGACCAGTGTTCCTGCACTTACTAGGAACACATTCACAGTCAGAGAGGGAGCAGAGATGTGCACAAAGTCAGCTTTGGAAATCATGAAATCATTTCACAGCTCATAAGTAAAAAATTGAATTGACAGTTCACCTGCCCCAGGTCATCCTGCCACGCATCATCCATCCTTTCTTAAAGGACAGGTAGGTCGGAGGCTGAAGAGTAAACATCTTGTTTACCATACAAAGTACTGTATAAGATAATCTATACCATGTGATTTGTTTTTTGTTTTTATATGGCTAACAGGCAAAACAGTCAACATACAAACATTACCACTAAAACAGGATATTCTTATATAGAATAGATAGTAAGCAAATCTAAGATGAACATGAGATATCCTTAATAAGACTCCACAATAGCAGGGCCTCAGCACCTCTGCCTCAAAAGTTGGTAGTGGTGCAGGGGAGGGGCAGGTAAGGAGACATCAGGCACAGACGTTTTAACTCCCTAGCACAGAAAAGAGGTACAACAGCGACTCTAAGTTTTCGTTGTGGTTTCAGAATAATCAAAATCTTAGATTATCTATCAAATTAAAAACACTGGAGGCCTGCAGTTAAGTATTGTGTTTATCTAGAATTACTTGGCAACACACAGCAGGGCATACTATGAGTACCTATAACATTTTACAGTTTTAAACAATCCTATAATTGATGCCAACCTTACATGGTTTTTTGTGTACTATTGGGGATGTACTCCCCGGTGTGCGATTGGCTCCAGCTAAGGCGTGGCCTTCCTCAGTTCCACCAACTTTCTGCCGGCTTGCCAGTGCGCCTGCTTCCAGTTGGTGGCTCCAGTCCAGCTCCGCAATCTCTCAGATCAATATGGGGCCTGAGGCCACCATAAAACCTAGACCTGCCCATCAGCACAGCTATAGTTAATTAGCAGTAATTATCAGTAATGAGGCACTTATAAATCCTACAGGGAGCTGGACAGGGCATTTTCAACTTTTAAAAAGTGATATGATTTGCACAGTGGAATTTTCTTTATTAGATACACTGGGGCAAGGGGCACTGTCTCCATTGTGTTTTGTTTTTCTGCAGAGTGATGAATTCAGGTAGGCCTAGGGGTTTCCTATTTCCTTCTAGTTTTGTTGCAAAAGGATAGTGAATTATTGCTCTTACAAGCAAAGGGTAGTAACAATTACAGAGTCTTTGATGATCATCAAAATCTATACATACAGGATCAATCGGTTGGCTTCGCCTGTTCTCTTGATGCATTGTTAAGTTGTTTTTTAAATGAAGTAATGTAGAAGATAGGCCTAAAGGGAAAGGGAAAACTAAGGGAAAACATGGAAGACGTCCAACATTTAACAAAGAATACAGTATCATCAGCATATATAAACATATAGGTGTTTCAAAGTCATTTGAAATCCTACAGCGTGACACTGATTTGGGAACTTGAAAGCTTACATTTGAATGGCAAGATAAACACCGAGAGAGCTCAAACCTCTGTATACCACTAAAATTTGTGAGTGTACTCGCTGGTTACTAAAAACCAGCATTTATATTACTTACATTAAAGTTTACATATGTACCTTTCAGAGGAGCATGAACACAGTGTTTGATGATAAACAGTAAACAGCATAGGACCCACAAAGGATCCCTGTGGCACAAACTACTGTAGATATTGAATAGAGTGCTACCAGACAAATATGTTTAATTGGCTTTTCTTTTACAATGTTTCTGATAAGCAGGGCAACATAGAAATTTGTTGATTAAAGCCATTGCAGTGTACACCTTTATGTGGGAGGGGATGGAACATGTATAGTTTCAATGTGACTGACATTTATAGCCTGTAGAGCTTCAATTACAGCTTTTGCACTCTAGGGTCAAAAATAGTTATATATAGAAGCTAAAAGTAAAAGTACATGTTTCTGTAGTTTGCTGCCGTGATGATGACATGCAATGGTGGAAACTAAAGAGGAGGAAGACTCCAGTGGCTCAGAGGAGCTGCTTGCTTTCATTTTCTTTGCATCATCATCACGACACTGGTCTTTGTTATCCCTTAATGATAAAAACATAAAATGGAATATTACAACCATCTGTCATTCAGTTGCATTTTGACAGAACAACAATAAAAATGAAAAAAATCTTTTTTGTTTTTTTGAGAAACAAACCTGCTTTGCTCCTCAGAGTATGACAGCCGGCGAGTATCCATGACTTTCTTTTCTGAAGTTTGTCCTTTTTTAACTTGTGAGCTTGGAGCTGCATGATCTAAATCTGTTTCAGAGACAGTAGTAAAGAAGCAGCTGTATATCAAACAACATGATACGGAGCCCCTTAAGGGACATAGGGAAAAATGATGGAGTGAAAAAAAAATGAACTTTTATGAGATCTCTAAAACTTTTTTCACCCATCATTTTATCTAGAAAACTCCGTAATTTCACTTCTCTGGTGAAATTTATTATCATTTGCTTGCAAAGCCATAAAACATAAAAAAAAAAAAAAAACCTGCTCTTTTTTTGTGGTGAAAATTAAGAAAAAACTGACAAATAGCCTGATAAAAAATAAGTCACCACATTTAGATTTTAGAATATATACATTTCTTGACTTAAATAAGATTTCATTTGCATTTGTACCCAAGAACCACAAAGAAATGATCATAAATAAAACATAAATAATTTTACCTTGTCCAGTGGATCTTTGGTCAAGTCTGTTGAGGGAACGGCTGCTTCTCATGAATGGAGCAGCAGTGAGAGAGGAGGTGTGGAGGGACGAGAAGCTCCGGCTGCTGCAGAGGCGGAGAGCTGTTCTTCCTGGGTGAGATGCTTGTCTGGTGCCCTGGTGGCTGAGGCTGCCTCTTTTCAAACTGCCACCAACTTTACTGCCACTAGCGGTTGAGTCACTGCCTCTGCTGCCGAGACTGTTGCTCCTTCCGCAGCTAACACCGGGCTTAGACGTACTGCTACCAGCCTGCTTACCACTGCTAGATACAGGCACTGTTACTGTTGCTGGGTCCTTTGAGAGAGAGAGAAGAGTGACAGCAGATGGTCAGCAGTGACTGTCCAAGAAAATAAGTCATAAAAACAGTAGTCTGTTTTTCAGTTATGGGGATGACAATGTTTAGATGTCAAACATTGCACCTTTTGCTCACCCCCATCCTAACCTGGACTCTTTGACACATACAATCCAATCACCAACGGAGAGAACCTTTTAATCCCCACAAGAGCTCTTAATTTGCTTAAGTACCATCTGACCTACGCTGTGATCATGGACACACATACACATTCACACACACACACACAAACTTAATCACACTTGAGCATTGGGGAGCCATCAGGCAAAGGCAGTGTATTCCAGTCTCAGTAGATGCAACCTCACCAACTGCAGAGGCAATCAATCTGTGGCCAGAGCACACGACAGAGAAATCAATTAGAAGAGGCTCGAAGAGTCCTGACTTAGCGACTTGTGCTGGTTTTAACTGCACTGATTTGATCTTTGGCCATTAATGGCCACGTAAATCAAACCAAATGCAAGCAAAAATATGCACCCACTTTGAGGAAATTGTGTCCATGTTAAATGGACGACACAGAGCGTTACAAATGTAGCCCAGTAATGTTAAACATTTTCAAATACACAGTTGATATTGGTTATACTGGTGGAGGAGCAGGAAGCTGTTAAAACTGAAGATGCTGTATTTCAGACCTCGTAAAAACTGATCAGAAAATTAATGAATCAATTATTTGTCATTTGTCATTACAAAACCAGCAAAACACAGGCTGAGCAGATAGACTTCATTTGGGCTTTTTTTTTTTACACAAAGTAAAACAACAACCAGGGAGAATTAACTTTTTTTCTATTTATTAGTTGTGGTATTACCCAAAGTTTGGATTTGAATCATACTGGCATGGTGTGCCGTCTTCACACATGCTAACAAACCCTTGTTTATTGTGATAAAATGTGTTCTTTGTCCAAAATATGTGTTTTCCACTACAGCTGAGCCACCATCCTGGTATAAATGCATTTCTCTAAAATGTGTGTCATGTGTTGCCTCATCCTCATGACCTTCATATCTGTATGAAATTAATGAATTTGACATGAAATGGGATCAAACTAAACACATAGTCACAGAGTACAAATGTCTCATTTTAAGAAGGTTTTAAATAAATTAGTCAGTGATGTCTCAGAGAAGATTCTATTCAGACAAAACTTCAGTCATAAGAATCACTAAATTACCTATCTAGCATTTCTGAATTTCCAAATGAATTTGGTATTTACCTTTCCCCCTTTCTTCTGTGCAGCTGTGTTGGTCTTTACCAGCGTCTCAGGCCACCTGTTAGTGATACAATTAAGTTTTTTTTTTTAAATGCAATGCAAATAACTGCTGCAACAAATGATCTTTTTCTCCTATTTATCTTATTTATTTACATAATGACACAGAGTGAATTAGCACACAGAGTTAGCAGGATGTCACCAGGCAAAGTAACATGATTTGGCAGCCATGTGAGAGTAATGCAGTAACTGCCAACATTGTCTGCAAAGATTTTCTTTTCATAATCAAACAGCCATCTCCTTAACTTCTCTTTACATCAAGAGTAAATCGTACATAAGAAAACACAATTATACATTTAATAGTCACAGTAATATATTTATCTCCTTGAGTTTTGACTTTAACTGAATGATCTCAGCTAAATAGCCTATTAACAGAAGCAGTGCCCTTCAAACTATATATTATTGTGTGCTTTTTATCAGCTAAAATGAATAAATTTCCTGTGTTACAAAGGAAATAAGATGATAACTGCTTACTTACCTTGGCGCCTTGGACATCATTTTCACAGCAGTACAGTGAGAATACACCAAGCAAGAACTTATAGCTGATATTATTATTGATCTGTCCGCAAAAACAAGTGCGCTCCCTCTCAGTCTGGCATAAACCAGAGAGAATAAATCACAAACAGTGTCCCAAAGTAACACACACACACACACACACACGTAATCCCATACAGAGTTGACAAACTCCATTAGAGTTTTGTAGGATTAGGCACACCGCTTAATGGGATTACTACACAGTAATTTAGTGAACTTGATGTACCTATCTATATAATGTCTAGAAATATTCTAAATGTCTATCAAGTTCATATTAAGTCACAGTGTTTATATTACGTCAGCAGAGTCTGAAGTAAGCAGCAGTAGACACAAGAACTCACTCAAGAATGGTTGAGAGGGATTTGACTGCTGACTGTACATTTGCTGTGCTGAGGGACGCACAGCGACACAGCTGTCACCGAGGATCTGTGAGCTGTGACCTGATCTGACCCATCAAAAACAATTTGTTGTCTGAAGAAGAGTACTTTTATACACCAAGAAAAACCACTGTGTAATGTGAGAATGTTGAGAGTGAGAAAGATTCCACTCTTGAATTTCCAACACCACATCATGCAATGGGAGCTTAACTGCTAAATAGTCATTTTAATGTGTGTGTTTTTGTCATAAGTTTAATATAAAATGAATAATAAGCAGATTAATCCATACTTTCTGTCCATCAGTGTCTGGTGCAGTGCAGTAACCAAACAGGACATTCAGAGGCTGCAGTAGGCTGAATCATTTGCTCAGTTGAGAAGATCATTCATCAACTGGACTTCACATTGTACATTGTTTTCCATCTTCACTGTTATGCATTTTAATTACTGGTGGCACCTGTTACATCTAGTTTGCACTTTATACACCTCGCTTCTTTTCAATCAGATTATGATAATGGTGACAATTAAGGGACATTTGTCTGCTTTGAGTACTTTTACTTTGGATACTTTGAGTACATTTTCCTAATCTTTACTACTCTGCTTTTACTTGAGTATAGGACCTGAATACTTCCTCCACAACTAGTCTCAGGATTTGGTTTATTCTCCAGCATTTCTCCGCAGAAGTTGAACTTAGACTCTATGCTTCTTCCAATTAACGTTTTTATCAAAACCATGTGTGACGATGACTAATATATTAGTTATCTTAATCTTTAGATTAGGAGTAATCTCAATGTGTGCACTGTTTGGTCCTCTCCTGCAGCTCCGGCGGTGATTGGCTGGGCGTCACGTGACCTCACAGCTGATTTCGTTGGCTGGAGTGTTTTGCTTTGGCCGTTCATCATTTCATGTTAGCCATTTCTGCTTAGCAACGCTGTGGTGTAGCGTAGCAATCATCGTCAACTTCAGCGAGCTACCATGGCACAGGCAGCACAGGCAAATGCCTTCGACGCAAGTAACTCTCAGATCCAGGTGGAGCACGATAAAAAGCGTCGGCAGTTTGTCATAAGGCTGAATGGTAAGTTCAACATGTAAACATTAGCATGCTAGCTGGCTAATGCTAGCTCAGAGGTTGGTGTAGCTTTCTTCGCCGCTAACATCGTCGTCGTGCCCTTATTGATAACTCCAGCTGCCATTTCGGACACAGAGGGGTTATTCATTTCACATGGGCGGAATGTCACGTTTTTATTCAGATATTATTTCGCGTCAGGGACCGAACAGACGACAGGGGTTGGTCAAAGCTACTGACTTCCTTGACTTTTAACTCCACCAGCTTGTTTTTTTGGGCACGTCGAAAGCATTTTTCTGCACTCCCTTCCTGATAGCAAACACACAACCTTCAACAGCATCCATCCACAAAAGACAGTTTAGTGGACATTTCTTAACATCAGTTATCCTGAACCTCAAGTTCCCTTTATAACAACATAGTTCCTCTCCTCGCTCCCCTTTACAAGTTATGCTTAAAACACATATTATATCATATTACCAAACATTAACAGTCAGTGGTTAGTAGTCAGACCCATATTTTGGTTGTGGTACTTATTTTTGCCCTGTTTTGGCACAGGACCGTTCAGTGTATGACAAACTAAAACACAGGTGTGTTAAAGTATGTATAAAGTACATCCAGGTCAATCTCATTCAGGATTTTATGAAAATGATTTTTGAATGTTTAAGAATGTAGATTATCTTGCACATTACAGCTGTGTTTACAGCAAAAAGATGGAGGCCATTGTTCCCTGGTTGAAGATCTTATCAGTCTCTCTCTCTCTCTCCACCCAGCTACTTTATCCTTTTTCCACAAGCACTTGTCTGTACCTGGCTAGGCCATGTGTTATTTTTGACTGTGGTACGTGGTGTTAAACCAGTGGCCCTCTTGTTCTGAAGTGATTGAAGGCTCACTGCATCAAATTACTCGTGCCTTGTTTTACTAAGCAGCCATGTTGTAGTATTATATGTAGAAGCTGTAAGCTGCTACTGCAGCTTGATCAATAACTTAAGCAGTGAGCTCACACACAGCTTTAAATGCCCAGACTTCATGTTACGCTAGCATACAATTATGTAGCATGCATGTAGTAGATGGTGCGCTATATGTTTTTGTGTGTTGTCGATTGTGACAATGAACAATTTTGTGAACCTCCTAGATAAAATTAGCCCTTAAATGTTTACACTTGCATTTTTAAGTATTATCAGTGCCCTCGACCAAGGTGGGGTCAAGTGCCTGTATGTGTAGAAAATCGGGTGGGGTGGGGACAAACACACTACTACACTACAACTTGTGTCTGCCCTCAGGATCTCATGACCGCGCAGTCCTTCTGTATGAATATGTTGGGAAAAAGACGGTGGACTTGCAACACACTGAAGTTCCAGATGCATACAGAGGGAGAGGAATTGCCAAACACCTGGCCAAGGTAAAACTCAGAGAGACTGGTTATTTCTTTGTCATTTAATCTTCTGTCTGTTCATTTCTGAAAGACAGAGTTTGTAATATTTAAAAGCGAGCATGATCACATGAACTATTTAATGGTTTGAAATGGAAAACTTTAAAGTTGAAGTTTAAGCTACTGTTTGTATTTATATTTACTGTGCAGATTGTACCTTTTCTCATTTCTGACATAAAAAACACCAGAGACTGTTTGAAGTGAGTGGCACTGTGAGCACATGAACCCCAATTACGCTGATGATTAGTATTGTGCTGTAGAGCCAAATGCACCTTATTTTGATGACTTCGCTAATCATTTTACCACTTTTACCTGGCAAGCATTCTCAATCATGCATCATATGGTTGTATTTTTGAATGTACAAATATGAAAATTATTAAGAAAGTGTTCATATGAAATGTTGCTGCCTGTCAGAGCAATTTAATGTTCTTTTATGCTTGTGTGATGGCAGGCAGCCATGGATTTTGTGGTAGAAGAGGATCTGAAAGCCCACTTGACCTGCTGGTACATTCAGAAATACGTCAAAGAAAACCCCCAGCCTCAGTACTTTGAACATATTTATCAATGACCCCACATGACTCCGACAGAGAAGAGAAGGAGACAGAGACTCCCAGGAGATAAATACTGTGTGGCAGCATGCATTGGAGTTACAGGCTGATATACCATTAAGGACCTTCCAGGCATTGTTAAACATGACATTGAGTCAATCCAGAGACAACTGATCTCATGGCAAAGATGTCCGTGAGCTGAGCGTTGACGGGTCAGTAATGTCCATAACACGGGGATGCACACTCGCCAGAGACAGGAAGTGAATCACCTGGTTGCAACTTGTGAACACAAGCAAACCAACCAACCAAAACTGAAGCCTGTTACCTCAGACAGAAACCTCCAGGTTGTATACCCATCACTGTCTGAAAGCAACATAATGACAACATATGTGAGTCGAATACTGTGTTGCAAATTTCCTGTCCTCCTTTGGACTCCCTGGTCGCGAACTGCATGACCAATCCAGGTGTCTTTCTCTGTGATGGTTTGAACGGAAGCAATGATGGCTTCACTGACGCTCAAATGATGATGACTTTTATATTTCAACCCTCTTTTGATATTCTTTGAGTCGGTTATTTTTTCAATTTGCTTTCCACTCTTAGAAATTGTGTTTCTTAGGGCTAAAATTCTAGTGTAGTAGGTTGTGAATGCTAAACGCATCTTTGAAACAGCAAGCTAATTTTTTTTTCTACACAGTTGCAAAGAGGCATAGGCATAAATTTGGTGGGTAATGGGTCATTTTTAAAAGTACAATCTGTATTTTTAAGACATTTATTTTCCCAATTTCTCAATTTGGTTCCACTGTTACTCTGTCTACTTCGATACTTCCAAGTAATAGAAACTTACTGTCCTTTTGTTGGAGTCATAAATTGGTAAGTCAAAGGTGCAGGGATTTGTAAACCAAAGAAAACAAATTGAGGATGTCTAACTCTGGAGGCACAACCATGTTCTCCTTTGTACATGTTACATGTTACATGTTACAGACACACACAC
>BRZM01002784.1:0-15221 GCA_033238685.1 Lates japonicus | reverse complement strand
CCTCAGTTCCAATCTTTTACCTGAACTCCATTATTTCACGGCAGCGAAGCAATGACATTCTCAAAATATAATCATGAAATAAGGCTGATTCATTCCAGCATGTGTGGTTGTGCATACAGGTAGTGTAAGAGGTTGTCTGCTTTTGCAGCAACTCAAAATTTATGAAATAATTCAATACGTAGAAAAAGAAAATTTTAAGTTTCAAATCCTCATTCCTCATATAAAACCTGCTAATATTTGAACCTTACACTGGTGGTCGCTGTCAAATAAACATCCTTGAGGAATATTAATACTATTATCTGCCGTTACTGACTTCTGGATCGTCTCAGGAGGAGTGAGAGAACTGTTTTGTCTCAGCTTACAGCCTTCACTATATATATCTATATATATATATAGATATATATAGAGCTGTGTTGTTGCCTCCAGCATATCTATATATATATAGATATATATATATAACTATTTCTCTTCCTACTCATGGCTGGCGGGGGTGTGGCAGCAGCCCAGGTCTTTTCTTTAATGTCAATGTGATCTAACACAACTTGGCTTTTCCATCACACTCCTGCAATCATTACCACTATTCTGCAATGCTCTGTTGCTAAAATTCCTCTCTATTCATGCATTTGTCTCTCATCCCTCAGTGTTTGACACCCAGCATCCCGGCCGTCCCTAAAAGGCTCCTGGCTGGATGTTCAACAAGCCAAGTTAACTGACCTCTGCTGGACCAATCAGGCTCAGCGCCATCCACTGGACTCCTTCGGGACAAAGCGAGGCTCTCTGGCAAGCAGTGCTAATGCTTCCTAGGCGCCTGAGGGGCGAGGGAGGAAGAGGGAGGACCCAAGGGAGAAAAGTTGAGTAAAAGGGAGATAACTGAAAACCAGAGCTGTGTTGTTGCTCCAGCAGCTTATAAAAAGGAGAGGGAGGGTAAAATGAAAAATTAAGGCTGTGAGCTGAGGTAACTGGTACAAGTCAAGTGATCACGAGTGGAAATGCAGTGGTGCTAACTGTTTTTATAATATCGATGTCCAGAGTTGCAGTGGGATTGAAGAGGGATGGAGAGGGAGGAGTAGAGGTAAAGCGCTGGCAGAGAGAGAGAGGTGTGAGGAAAAACCGAGGAAGGTTGGGTGACGTTGGGTATCCTGGGAGAGATTGATGGAGGGAGGGCTCTGAACAGCTGAACAGGTGAAGAATAATCACCTGACCTAGTGTTCTTTAATCCTATAGTTATTACGTCAAGATTAGATGTGTGGAGTCCAACTGAGGGTCCACAAGCTTCATGGGTGATCAGTTTGAGTGACGGTACATCACGCACTTTAATGCTTTTCATAGACACACTTGTTGGAATGACATTTGATGATTACTGCAGGTTAAAAGCAAAAAGGAATTCATTTTTCAGTAATGTGTGTGTGTGTGTCAATATTAATAAGTGTGACCACAAAGTGACCAGTCCTCTTCAGACAAGATGTATAGTTGTCCTGTTTAATCAATTCCTGACCTCAGTCTAGCAGACACACAGGAGCTATACAGCAGTATCCAGAATATACAGGATCAAATGTGACTTTTACCACATCTAAGAAGAACACACAGTGGCTTTTAATTCTGTTCAACTGTGTTTCCATCTTGTCCTCTTTCTTTTTACTTTCTGTTATCTTAAATTTCTTTTAGCCCAGCCTCATCTCTGTTGACATCCTCCTGTGTGATTCTTTCTTTCTTTCTGGTACCATTGGTTATTGTTTGTGTACAGACAAATGGCAAGAGACTGACCCATAAAACAAGACCCTGTCTGTGCAGTCCAGTCTGGAAAAGGTTGTCTTTGTTGTTTGTTTTTCTTTCTTTTTTTGTGGTTACATTGGCCCCATTGTCTGTAGCTGTTTTCAGACTTGCGCTGATCAGTTGGACTGCTGTATGATTGTCTGCTCTCCTTCTGCCAGAGACAGCCTGAAGAGCTCATTTTGAAATCTGGAGAATATCATGTGAGTGCCCTCTCCTGAAATATAGTGCACACCAACGAACTGGGGGTGCCGCAGGGATCATGATGATGGAGGCTGTTATTAGAACTCTTTGTCTGATTATTTTCTCTCTTCGCAGCTCACCTACCTTTTCTTGCTAACATAGTTTTAACAGAATAGTACTTCATAATCAGTGTTGACTGACCTTTTCAAGTTTGAGATTTTAAAACAGAAGGAAATCTTCCAAATTCTTGCTCAAAGAAAATGTAAATCAGTTTGCCACCTCCTCCCCCAGTTTCTATAACACAGAGTTTAAAGTAGCAGTAACATTTTGTGTTTTGGGTCAGTTGCAACAATTTTGCATCAGCAGCAGCTCCACAGAATGAGATGATGCCCAGGATAAAACCATTCCTAAAGCCTCCACCTAGTCTCTATTTCATGTGGGAACTGATAAGCCATCCCAAAACAAACCAAAAAAAAAAAAAGCTGCTCATGGGATCTTCAAATGACTGTACTGTACAAAGCCCTCAAACACTAAGACTTGCAATTTTAAATCTGTACCTAAAATGACCCAAATAAACTGTATTACTGCCTTTGATAAGTCCTCTTGTCATTAGTGGTATTATTATGAGCATTATATATATCCTTCCTAAGCTATGTATCTCTCAAGACTGTCAATGTACAAAAAAATAAATCTTATCATTGACTTTTGTGCTTTTTTAATCTGTAAGCTGCGTCCCTCTTCAAGACTACCGCATAAAGGGAAACAGCAGAAAATGCTCTTATCTCTTGGCTGTGAAAAGAGGACACATAAAAGGCAGCAACATAGAGGATATAAAATCTCTTAATGAGGTTGTTTTTGTAAAAAGAGTTAGGTGTCTGTACCTTCTGAACCTCAGTGACCTATTGTAAGTTAAACACTGATTTGGTGGTCTGTGAAGTTTATTTTTTAAAGACACTCTAAGTAGGAAAAATTCTACTCTGATGAAAGTTTAAAAAAAAGACGAGTTGGAAATTAGAGTGAAGAAACCATAACCTGAAGGATGGTGAATATAGCCATCAACAAGACAACAACCACAGGTTTGAAATGCAGTACAGGTAAAGATAGCAGACAGATTAAAGCTAGGGAGTAACTTTTCGCTCACTCTAATTTTGTTTTTAGCTGCATGCACATCTAAAGTCGCAATTAAATTTATCAGCGGCACCAACGGAGAATCCACCGGAGCTGTGTGTTCCACTTCTTGTTTGGTTTATTTTGAATGATGGACCGTTCTCTGTAATTGGGTGTGATTGTAGGCGTGCCTTGGGCTGCTCTTACAGGCAGTGTGTGAATGAGCACGGCCTAATGTGAGGTTTCTGTTTTTGTAAATGTGAATAAATTGTGCCGGCATGTTGAACCAAATGGGCCGCACATACAAACACAGATACACCCACGCTTCATGCAAGTGACCCTGATGTGGTTTGCCTTATCAGTCACTTTGGGTTGTGTCTGAGTGTGTGAGTGGGACTTTTTGCCTCAGGGAAAGTGGTAGGTGGCTGAGACATGCAGTTGCAGCAAAGCATGAAAGCTGATGTTTGGGTGTGTGTGTGTGTGTGTGTGGAGGGCAGATTGGATGACCGCTGTTTATTCTAATGACTCTGTCCTGCATGATTAGACAGGTACGTATGCCTGCAGAACATATACTGCCATCCTCAGTTTACATTTTCTGCCTTTGATGAGCACCTGCACTGGACTATTAAGTAGGTGCAGTTGAAAATTTAATAACTCACACATATTAACTTTGTTCTGGGCTATGTTTATTCAAGATTATAACTATCCAACCTTCCAGTGAAGGTATGACACCAGCTGTGGAAGAAGTACTCAAATCTTTGCTTAAGTTAAAGTAATAACACCACAATGTGAAAATTATTTGCGAAATTGAAGTAAAACTTCTGCATTCAGACGTTTACTCAAATGAAGCAAATATATACATAAGCATTATCAGAAAAATATACTTAAAATATCTCAAGCAGCAGTACTCATCGTTATCACTGCATATCACACATAAGCAGATCTTTAATGTCATAGCTGGTCAAAGTGGGGTATTCTGAATGATTTTACAGTATATACTGCTGATTTGTTTAATCAATAAAAATGCATTATATGATGTTATATGATGTAGTGTCAAGTATGTTTGTAAATAGTACATCTGAATCTGCTAAGCTGCAGAGCTGTCAAATAAATGAACTGGAGGAAACAGCTGTAAATAAAACATTTAGTTAATGGATTAGTTATTTAACAGAAAACCAAATTGCATCTATTTTGATAATCACGTAATTGTTTCAGTCATTTTTCATGGACAATACCAAACATTTGCTGGTTTCAGCTTTTGAAATGTGAGGATTTGACGTTCTTCTTTTTCGGCCATTCTAGTAAACTGACTTTTCCTTTCACACTTGAATAAAACAACAACTTTTACTATTTCATAGAATATTTTGCCTCTGAAATGTGGTGGAGTAAAAGCATATAGAGTAGCATTAAATAAATTAAGTTAACAGCAAGTACTTCAAAAATATAGTGTTTTACTTGAATATATAAACCACTATTTGACACTACACTACACTTTGTTTTTTTATGCACCACACAATCATTAATCATCATCAGATTCGACTCATCCACCTTGACAGTGTGTTAAAAATGTAACATTATAAGCCTGACAAAGGTGGTATATAACAGCTGCACAACTGGATTAGATTGCTTTATACTGTAGGCTGCAGGTGTTCATTTGTTCAATAGCTTCATGCAGTTAATACCCAAATAACAATGTTTCAGTACCATGGAGAGAGCTCATCAGTCTGTGGACCTGTTGGCTCAAGAGCTGGCTACATACGTAATTCACCTCACTATTGTGTCAACATGGGTAGACTGTAAGATTTTCTAAGTTTTTTCCTTTTATTTTTTTGACACTAAAGCACAGAATTTGATAAAAGTTTTACCAAGGCCGTCCATTTGACAAGATGCACTGTCTGCACTTAGATATTTAATGGGGCAGTGTGGTTCTGTTATTCCTGCAGGTATAAGGAGATAAAAGTTGTGGAGGATGGAAGCAGATGGCCAAGACAACTATAGTTATGGATAATTTAGTGAGCTTATTTCTAGGCAGCGAAATTATTTGTAACTAAAACATGATTTATTTTTGCTGGAGACCCATTTCATACCTTCAGTGGCCCATAATGGTCTCTAGACCTGACCAGGTGAATGCCTAGAATCATGCATGAAAGGCAGCCTGCAATTAATTAATATGTTGCTGTATGCACCCAGGAATCTTCTTGCCCCTCTGTACCTTTAACATCTGGAAATCTCCATACAAACCGAATTACTATTCCCATGTGGACACACCACACCATCTGTTGTACTGTAAATCAAAAACACACTCTTCATCATAGATAGATAGATAGATTCACCAGGTACAATGAGATATGATACTATAGGATAGTGATGTAATTGTATGATAAGGCTAGAATTGTGTATTTCTGTGTTGTGCAAACCATTTTCCCATTTTCGTAGATAGATAAATAGATAGATAGATAAATAGATAGATAGATAGATGAATAGATAGATAGAAAGAAAGAATGGTCTGTATGAATAAACAGAGAGGAGGAGGCGGGCTCTGGTAAGAACTGAAGTTAACGGTCTACCCGCTGCTTTCACCGCCTTCATCCCCCTGTAGAAATCAGGAGGAGCTAACTTACCGGGGGACGGTGGGACAGTGGACTTAACTTTGACCGGGGAACTGGAGTAGTGGACACTAAGTCCTCTAAGCCGCGGAGTGAATAACGAGAAGACAGGACCGGGATGTATAGTAAGAGAAAAGTAAGTTACTTGTCAGCATCGTTTTGGCTTTCGCTATCACGTTCAGAAACATAAAAAGAAAGTTGGACGACAGTGGTCAAATGTAGCAAATATTAACGGTTTAGCGCTAGCTGTCTGCAAATGGCGAACCCCTCGGCGTTACTCTCCTAACCGTTAAAGGTCCTTTGTGACATATTTATGACAGAATTAGAATATTTCTACGACATTCTGTTCTGTAACTTGACTCTAGAACGTAACTTTTGCAATAAAGAAACGTAGCCTTCTCTCCTTGTTATCAGTTTCTTTAGGTGTGTGTAGGCTAACTCATTTCAATAACTTCTTTTACTCCAATCTTTCTCACGTCTTTTGTTGACTCGCTACCTCCATAAGATGCTCTTCCTGCTGCCTGTCCTGGCTCTCCTGCCGAGCAGAGAAACGGTGGTCTGCGGAGACGTGGCTCAGAACAACGAGGACAGATCATGGATCATCTACAGAGATGTGAGTTTCACCAACAAAACACTATAGAGTCACTTAAGTAGTGCTGGGTGATATGGCCACAAATGAAATATTGTTTTTTGTCTATCTTATTGATCATTCTCGATTTTAGCCTGGATTGTTCACTGTCCAAATGCAAAAAGAAACATGGTTGAAACGTATACTGTATCTGCACTTTTTCATTATGGCTTACTGCCACTCTCCTAAACAGCTTTGCAGTTTTGTTTTCTTATAGGTCTCTATCAGACTAAATAAAAGTATGATTTTAAAAAAGTAAGATGAAGTATTGTGCAAGAGTGACAAGAGAGCACTCCTACCTGTGTGTGCAGATATACTGTCATGAGGGATTTTAGAGCATGCTTAGGTATCACACAAGATGCAGCAACTAGGATAAACTAGGATGAATGAGACACGAGTAGAGTATTTAATCTGGTTTAAGTTACAGTGCTTGTAATTTATAATTTTGGCTTCTTCAATTTGTCCAAGGGGAACTTGCCCAAGCATATTATTACTGACTGGGCACATTAGCAGCCTTGGCTCTCTGTTAAGATTAGAAATACATCAGAGTATCTAGTAGTCAGTGAAGTGATGCTAGCAGTACTGCATAGTTATGGCTATGATTCATCCTTGTATCCTTCCCTCCTAACACTAAAACCGGTTACCAGTTTTAATGTTGTGGATGACTGGTGTATAAACAGACTGAGTGAAGTGGAAATTGGAAATTCATGGAGGGTTGATGGTACAAATTCATTGCTCTTTTAAAGAGCTAATGGAGAGCTGTGTGGCCCAGCTGAGGCAAACCCAGGCTATTGACCCCATAAACTTTAGGTTCAAGTCAAGTAGAGCTTTCAGCAGGGGGAGAGTCTCATTACAGTGGCCTGCTGTGCTGTTAGCAGCAGAGTGAGCTGGGTCAATCTGTCACAGCTCAAGTGCAAGCCTAAAAATAGGTAGCGTGTCCCCACCCAGAGCAGCTGGTACTGCACTCAGCTGAGCTTTTTTGTGCAACGTAATTATAAATGTTCCTCTGTGATAAAAGACGAGAGTGTTTCTGCTCTTTTTGGAGAGGAGATACTCCAGAAATGTGTGTCGCATGCAGTTGCGATTACTGTGTGGTCTCTTTGTCTTTGAATGTGCACTTCTGAGAAAACCAGACCAAATGGGCCACGGTCTTCCTTCCTCTCCTGCTTTTCAGTGTCTTTTGTCAGAATCCCTGTGTGGAAGTGTTAACAGAAAGCTTCTTGTCGCTGAACAAGTAGAACTGATTTGATCCTCAAGAGGTGGAAAAGCTCTTTTGTTGTTGTTGATCGCTCTGCTTGTTGTTCTCCTCTTCAGACTCGTCCTTTACTTTCTCTTCTCTCTGTCTGCTTCCTGATGCTGATAGAAAGGTCTCTCAGCTTTTTAAGTCATAATGCAGCTATACAACATTTATGAACAGAAACAGGATTCTGCAGTCGTTTGTGAATTGTGTCTGCAAAGAGTATATCTAGAGTTGTGGTTTCCTGCTGTATGAATAAGTGTCTGTCTCGGCTGAACCTCATGTTTTATCATGTTTTACAAACTTCTGACTTTGAGTGTCTATCATATCTCCTGGGTTTTGTCTTTATTCAACTTTTTCTCACAGCCCATTCCTCTCTCTGGGCCATACAGCCAGTCAGTCAGAACACACACACACCTTCTCCCTCACTGGGATCTTTAGTTGTTACCAGTCAGAGAGATGCCATGGCTCATAATCATTCTTTGTTATTTCTTTACTGTTTCCTACTCCCTTCCTACTTTCCCCGTTTTCGCATTTTTCTTCTTCTCAACCTTGTCTCCTCTTCTCTCTTTTGTCTTCTAAATCTCACGGCTCTTCCCTCGCTTTCATGCTCCACCAATCACTGATGAAATGCTGCTATATTATATGGCCCTGTTCTTTTTCTCCTGCTCTCCTTCCTATTCTTTCCTAGCAATGACTCTGTCTCTCTATTTGCCTTTCTCTCATGTCTGAAACCTTAGTCTGTACCCCCTTTTTTTCTTCTTCTCTGTCAACTATGATAAGTCAGTGCAGTTCTCAGGTGATTGGGAGGAGAGAGAGGGAGAGAGAGGGGAAAAGTGGTGTTTCTAGATTGTCTCAAGTGTGTGTGATTCTGACCTGTAACACCTTTCTGAGCAGGTGGAAGAGCCTCATATATCTCTCACACACAGTTAACCACTCTGAGATTCCTGCAGGGACCATGGAGTGAACATTTTTAGAGTCATGCATTAGTAATTAGAAAACTTACCTCGCCTCAGACCCTTGATTTAATCTGTGTGTGTGTGTGTATGTCCTCATGGGCACCAAAGCCCAGTCCTAATGAGGCTACATGTCATTTCTGAGGTCCTGGTTAAGGTTAGGGATATGGTTTGGGTTTGGCAATGCAATGAATGAGAAGTCAAACTTGTGTGTGTGTGTGTGTATACTTACTTGGCACCCATGAGGTGATGTTCCTCAGATTCAGAAATGTTTAAGTGATGCTAAACCTCTTGGCATTTTCAGGACTACCAAGACTAGAACTGAATGTGTGGGAGAATTAAAATGTGTACTCAGCACTGCTCCTGTAGACTGGTGCTACAGTACTGTAGAATTACTCTCTAGCACATTTTCGTTCACACTCCTATAAAGTGGTAATGGCTTTCAAATTCAGTCAGTTCAGAGTGTAGAGGACCAGTTCAGCTGACTGCCTACTAGGAAATGCATACTTTAATCAGTTTCCTTAATTAGTCATTGGCCAACAAGCTAAAATATTTAAGTAAAGATACCTTTCAAAGAGTAAATTGCTCATTAAGTATTCTTTTTCATGATTTAAAAGCAGTCGACTCAAGGCATCATGATTTTTTTATACCTTTGGTAAGGTATTGAAAACTGGTATCAAAGTCAAAGAACTGGTGTTAGTGTCAGAAAAACTTTCAGAAGCATTGTCATAATCATATTGTCATAGTGTAAAATATAGTGTCATCATCACATGTCTCCTCCGTTAACTAGCTCTGATCTGCAGACATTATGTTTCAGCACCATAGACAGCTCCACATCTCCAGTCTGGTTGTGGAATTGTTTGAAAGTTGGTTTTTTGTTTGCCTGGGTTAAATCTTTTACTTCTGCTTGAATCTGCCAATGACAACCCTTAGACAAACTGATGAAAATGATGTCACACCTTCCAACATTAACCTGTTTATTAACCTATTAGAAGGCCCTCAACAACAACACCTCCACTGTCAGTGAGTTTGTTGGTTTCAGTATTAATATCCAACTTCTTTTTCACTGCCCACGTGATCCATTTTAATCAGAGGTAATGGCCCCTCCCCCACTTAGATGACAGTTTGTGATGTGGTAACAGCTGGCTGGACGTCATGTTTCTGGCTGACCTTCCAGCCCTCTGTTTTTATGTGTGTGTGTGTGTGTGTGTGTGTGTGAGAGAGAGAGGGAGAGAGAGAGAGAGAGAGAGAGAGAGAGTTGCTGATAACTCATCTGGACCTGAAACAGATGGTGTTTGATCTCCTGGTCATATAAACTGTTGGATGTCACTCATATAGAAATGAATCAAGGAGAAGTCACCATTTAAAGGTCATTAAATGCCCAGATCTGTGGCCGTGCTCTGAGCCAATATGTCCATCATCCATTCATGTTTGCTTAATTAAAAGGCCCAAGAAATGTGCCCAAATAGACAGGTTCACAATATTTGTCTAAAGACAATGCTCAGGTGCACATGTAGTCACTCTGGAGTGTCATTCATTTTTCACATTTGCGATGACTTTTTTTGTTTTTTACACAGATGTGGATAGAGACAAGGTGGGACGAAGGATTCAGTGTGTGTGTGTGTGTGTGCGTGTGTGTGTGAGAGAGAGAGAGATAGAGGAGACTTGAGGGTAGAAGATAATTGATGAGGGTGGAAGACATTTCTCTCGCCAAACAATGGTAGAGACTGCAGATACCTGACACTGCAGTTTCTCTCTGTATGTGTGTGTGTGTGTGTCAGTGGTACATGGCTGTGGCTCTCAGAGGTTTGGGGAGCAGTTCAAAGCAGATAAAATATTTAAAGGGGCAGCAGTTCTGTTTACTTTGTGAAAGGAATGTTTGTCATTTCTTTTTTTTTAATGATGAGTAAACTTCACTGAAAGCAGCTCAGTCTCTTCTTCACCACCAAATGTATGATGGTTAGCTAGATTGGATCCCTCTTCTTTAAAGAGGGGGCCTGTTGTGCAGTGCTGCTTTTGACATGCCATTGATTCTGAATCTGATTTTGGATAGCTCATACATCTTATTGCTGAATTCAAAATTATTGAATTATTGCTGATTGGACTTTAAAATGCTTAATCACATACCCTAAATACGCATTCACTTTATGTACGTCTGTCTCTAGTAATGTTTTTTTTTTTTTGTACTGACATGTAGAGGTTTGTGCGGTTGTAGCACTGGGTGTGGTAATTTCTGTCAGCTCACCTGCAGTGTGGAGGGGAAGTGTTTCACTTCCTGTGACACAGGATATCCATCACCTTGTCATGACGACTCAAAGGTCACCCTAGTGGACCAGTTGGGCGGGGTCATTGCTGTCACTCTGCCGTCCACCGGACAGCTGGCCAGTGGTTTGATTGATGGACGGCAGTGGCCCGGTGTTGCTTCTACCTGGCAGATTGATGAATGGTTTATATTTTTTGCAAGGACACACACGAGACAGATTTGTTTGCAGAATGGGCAGGGCTGTGTCTTTCCTGGACTCATGTGAAATGGAGAATATGCACACACGATGTTTCAACTGTTATCCTCTGCTGTTGCCAATGTTTTGGTCTAATTTTCACTGAATGTTGGTAAAAGCTCATTCTGTGAGAAGTGTTGCCTGCTGTATTATTGTTACATTACTAGATTTGTATTATTACTCTGTAATTTAATTTACTTCAACAGCTAATCAATTATCTCTTCAATATAATAACCATAATTGAGCACACACAAACACACAGCCTTGGTTACCACTCTACAGTAGAGAATATGAGCTCTAGCTCCTCCAATGACAGAGGGCTGTTCAGTCTGATTCTACAACTGCGTCATAATTTACTGGGCCAGCCTGTCACCAGAGCATTATGTTTAGTAAAATATCTAGCTTATGAAGCAGCTCTTTAAAGTTATTGTTCTCATAAAACCTGAAATAGAAACAGCTGTTTTTCACATTAGAGCAATGAATGCTTTCTGACATGGGGAAATGTTATGCCAGTAAGATTGAAACACAATTTCATTGGTGGTTTTTGACAAACAGCCACAAAATCACACAAGTTTATGAGGGCATGTGTTGTAAATTCTTGGTAGAATTGGAGGTGTAACCACATCACATCCTGTCTGACAAAATAATCTAAACTCAAAGGTCCATGTTGTAGCTTTCTCTGAGTTTTCCTCTGCATCTCATGGTCTTCATCGGCATTCAGCACCCAAACCTGGTCACAGCATTGACTGAGGAGGGGTCAAAGTAATCAACTAGGAGTCAGTGGGTGGACTAAAGAAGACATCCACATCTAACACAGAGGAACATCCTTAAACAGAGGCAGGGGTTACAGCCACTTGTCAAATGTCCAGACTTGTCAAAGGTCCAGACTTAAATCACCTGATGACACTTGATCCAGCTCCATTCAGTGATGAAGACTGACACAGATGAACTCTGAAAGTGGATTGTTCAGTGTTGAGGTCACATCCTGTTGAGAGAATATCTAGATTTGGAGAGACACAGAGAAATGTGAAGGTGAAAAGCAAATAGTAACTTTTTGCTATCTCTGTTAGAGGTGTGAGTGTAGACAATGACAGCTCCATTATTTCTATCATCCATTAAGAGCCAGTGAAGTCATTAGTGCTAGAAATGAGTCCTACTGCACAGAGACAAACAAACACAGCGCTGATCTCGAGCCTCAAACAGAATGACAATCATCAGCCATGTGTGTTTGTGATGAATGGTAATTAAACTGAGAGACGGATGTCTGTGGTCTGTCCTGTGTGTGTTCTCAGTGCATCTTTACCACAGGGGATTCAATTAATTGCATTTTAGAGAGAAGAAGTCTGTTTCTGGTTTCCCTTCAGTATCTCACCTCCACAGAGCAACTCTTACATTTCATTGCATCTTCTTTCTTTGCACAACTGTCACTATCTCCAGTTTGTAAATACTTTCTCACCTATTTACTACTCTTCCAGTTCCTGCCTCCTAGTTTTGTGTTGACAGAAGATTAAAAACCATGAATAGGTAGGGCGAGTCCATGTCATCAGCATAATGTCTTATTGCAGATTACAGGATATTCTCTGCCTCGATGTGGAAGGCCTACTAAAAAGAACCTGCAGTTCCATTATTCATCATCATCAGAGTTATCATGATCCCAAGAAATTAGCATCTCCTGATGTGTATGTACTGCAAGTACACATACTTTGTTGTCATCAGGAAATTCATATAATTTAATATACTCACACATGTACACAGAAATCGACAAGACAATTTGTTCTGTCCTATTCTTAACACATCACAAAACACTGTCAGGCTCACACACACACACACACACACACACACACACACACACACGTGTGTGTACAGGTACAGCAGGAGCACAGATGCACAGGTGGAGTTTTGAATTGCTGTGTAATTGCATTTTTGAACTCAGGCTTGCAGCTCACCCAAGCCTTCAGGTTCTCAGTCAGAATACAGTATACGCTCACGCATACAAATGACCACGTCCTGGATTGGCTTCTCTTAATACCATATATGGTGCCCTTCCTCCCAGCCTCCTCATCTTCCTCCTTATCACCAACAATACTGCACTTAACTGGCCTAAACTATAATGCTCTCAACTCTAAGGAGAGGGAGGCACCACAGCCTGGGAGTCAGGAAAGGAGGAAGGCAGAAACACTCAGGTCCATTGAGTGTGTGTGTGTGTGTGTGTGTGTGTGTGTGTGTGTGTGTGTGTGTGTGTGTGTGTGTGTGTGTGTGTGTGGGCTGGCAGACAGTGTGGTATGCTGATAAGCAGGGTAGAGCCTATTAGCTGTTTGGCCTGCAGCCTGAATGTCACTGGTGATTTTTTTTCTCTCTGGTCAGAAGCATAGTTATTGTTTCAGAGCCAGTGGGATGATAGATGAAGGATGGTTTCCATCATGTACCTCCTGAAGAAGAGGCTGTTGTTGTTGTTGTTGTTGTTGATGAAAAATGCACGTGTGTATTAATGTTAGGTATAGTCATGCCTCAATTAAGTGTATATTTACTTAATAATAGATTATATATATGATCGTAAATATATGATTGTAAATTTCCCCATTGTGGGACTAATAAAGGATTATCTCATCTTATCAGTCTCTGAAGGCATGGTTCAACATTTTGGGAAATCTGCCTGTTCCATTCTTACTGACAGTTAGATGAGATGCCTGGCAACCTTATGGTGACAGCAAGACTCCAGGAGGTGACTGTACCCAAGCAAGGAATAGTGTGGGGGTTTTAATGTTTTACTATGTATGGATTAAACAAGCCACACATAACATATAAGTTAATCAGCTTGAGACCTCTGAACAGAGCCAGATGAGCTGTCCCTCCTGTTTCCAGTGTTTATGCTAACTAAGCTACTGATCTCCTTATATAGTCTTTATATTTAGCATACAGACATGAGATTTCTATCAATCTCCTCATGAAAGTGTCAGCATAAAAAGCAAATAAAAGTGTTTTCCGAATTGCCAATCTATTCCTTTACACCAGCAGATCCAACTGAAAGTGACATTAACTATATAATAATACACAATATTTATATATTTTTAAAAATGCAAACCAGTTGGTTTAATATATATATATCATTATTATTGTTATAGGTCTTCCACATATATAATATTTATGAATACAGCAGCAAAACCTAGTTTTGATTTTATTTAAACTTTAAGTTAAAACTTAACTTAAAACACTTTGTTTTCTTCAATTTTTTTTCTTCTTTTTTTCTGAATTTGAATGATGTGATTTAGGTCTGTATCCACAGTATGTATGGCAGTTGATTGCAGAAATGCTTAAACTGCCCATAATTTTATATTCAAAGAACATAAAAACTTTAAGTGTGCGAAATGGTGGAGACAACAAAAATGTGATCACAAAACACAGGCATACGCTACATAGAGCAACTGGTCTAATTAACATTCATTGTTAAAGAGAAAAAAGGAAAAATGCCTTTCCACACTTTCTGCATTTTCTCCTCAGTCCTTATAGTTTTCTGCTCTTAAGACTCTTGACTTGTGCCAGAGTTGCAATGTACTAATGGTATAAAATACACATTATTATGCAAAAATTTGACTGTGCACTAGTTTTGGAGTAGGAATATTAGGGATGAATGTACTTTAATGCTTTGCACCAACATGAAATGATACAAAACTGAATGGAATCAACAGATTAACTGTAGCTTCAGATGTACTGGCAGATCCGCACATGTGCTGGAAAACATCTAAAAATGCTTGAAGCCTAGTTTTGTTTGTCCTGTTTACTGAAGAAATGAAGAAAAAGGATCTATTTTAATCTGACCCAGATATTTTTCCCTAGTTTGTCTCTATTCACTGTGTTTTCTATCAGATGTGTGAACTAGACCACAAGCGAGTAAATCTCTTTTAGGATAAAATGTTACCTCTGAACCCAGATAATGTCTGACCTTTTCCAGTCTGAAGCCGCTCTAATCGCTGTCAAAATCCCAGATCACAACTTTTCTTCCATCTCAAATTCTGCTTCAAGAGAGGAGCAGCGCTTCTGCTATCTATAAATGGTTTCAAATTAAAAGTACAGGATGTCAGAATCATCAGAGAACAAAGTCAGTCCCACATATTTAGATTTATACATGTTACTAAGCTTTCTCCTTCATAGCAGCTGGTTTCTTTGTCCTCTCTTGCCTCTTATCTCCAGTAAAAAGATGGCCTGCTGGTGTTTGTAACAGGTGAATGTCATGTCATC
>BRZM01002782.1:0-21632 GCA_033238685.1 Lates japonicus | reverse complement strand
CTGGAAAAAGTAAAGAGCAAGTTTCCAGACTGCAGACTTCGAATTCTGTGTCTCACAGATGGAAATGATGTCGGGTAAAATTCCTTTGATATGCTAGTCAGCTATGATGCCATGGCTAACATTGCCCACAACATACCATTGTTGAACAGATCTCAAGGATATAGTGGTAAATTTTTTTCATTAAAATTTTGTGAGACTGCATTGCACTGTTTCACATTTCACATTATGATGCATTTTTTTATAGTTTATTCTTGCAATTCATTTGTAACTTAGTGAACAAAACTACAGCATTATATTTTTGAGCAAAATATTTCATTATGCCCTTGCAACATAAATCACATCTTTTCTGCACCACATGACATATATCATGAAAACAATATGACAGTATAGAAATGGTAAGGTGAAGGAGAAATCAAAGTAACTACAATGACAGCACAGAGTCATCACTCATGACAAAACCATATGTTTTAAGTGCTGCTGATGGTTGACAGCTGGATTTGTAATTTACTTTCACGCTAAAGAGGCTGTCTGAATCCAGTCCAAACCTTCTGACACAACTGACCAACAGACCTACAGACAAATTATTACAGGACACTAAACAAAATGTTATAGGAAACCATCTGGAAAGCTTGTGCTGCTCCCATTAATTAAAAAAAGGATACTGTGGGTGATCAGAAGTGGTCACGAGATGAATAATAATGATTATAATACTCCTCAGCGACCTGCAACACCCTCAGTACTTCTTGCAGCTATGGCTGAAAGTCACATCTGTGCAGAATCTCAGCAGCTTATGTGCATGGCACATCAGTCAAGTTGTGCGTAACTGGCACTGCATGTACTGTGCGTTTCACCCCTATGCCCCCTCTATACGATGGGCCCAAACTTTGGTTTTAAGGTTCAGGTTAGGTTAGATGTAGGTTCAGTTTAGGGTGAGGGTTGGGGTTAGGCATTTAGTTGAGATGGTTAAGGTTAGGATAAGGAGCAAGGAAATGCCTAATGTCATTGAGGGTGCTCACAAGTATAGAAGTATTACCATGGGTTAATATGAAGCATACAAATGTAAAAGACCAGTGTATTATGTGATGTTTTTGAGAACATATTTTATATTTGTGCATAGATCCAAAAACAAGCCAGCATCTGTTGCAGTCAACCTGATACAATCTAACATCATTTTGGATTCAATCTTTCTTGGAGAAGTGAAGAACAATTGTCTACATGGAATCAGTATTGCAACAGGTACAGTAGGATCTCCATGAAAGCCAGATTCTTTTTTACAGCAAAACTTCATAGTAAACCATGCAACATAATGTCAATGTAAGGCCTTTGGAAAGTTGTAATGCAGACTCAAGAGCCAAATACGGGAAGCACAGTCCTCATTCAGGTCTAAAAATACGCCGTCAGAAATGGTCACTTCCAGAGGAATGATGGAATTTTGAGGAACAACAAAGAGTAACAACAACTTCTCTTATTTACAGTCCAGACCAGACAAGTATTTGGACAGTTCTTTTTTATGTTTTACAAGCTAGACTCAAAATAAAGTAATGGATGCTAAATAAGTGCCAAGTCTCAGTTTTAATTTGAATAGGTTTACATCAGTATTGAGAGAACTGGCTGTGACATTTAGCCCTTTTAATACATAGTACCCAAATTAAAAAGTTCAAAATTAATTAATATAATAATAATAATGTATGGACAGTTTGTGGTCAATGTTCTCCTCTTTTTAAAATGTGTTTTACTTTCAGGGGGTTGCTGTTTCAAACCAAAGACAAGCAAACAAGGTCTCAAGCTTTTTGAGATCGAGACTGTTCTTTCTTTGGAAATGAGGAAACCCAAGAAGAAAGCTGACCCATCATCCATCACTGAAGTTAGTACACTTACTATATTACATGATTCTGTTTGAAGTGCTATAAAAATTTGATTACATCTCAGTAATCCGTTTAAAATGATCATCAACTTTACGATGATGTCCTATATGTCCATTTGTTATTTTTCCAGAGTCTTTTAACAGGGTCCTTTGCTAATCGTGGGTACAATGACTTTCCAGAGGCCATCTTACCAAGCCAGATGAACAGTAAAGTGACAGTGACAGAGAAGTAAGTGGCTTCCTTCATAGTTGGTTGGAATATTCTTCATCTTCTGAGGATTACTTTGTTTGACTATGACTATGGTTTTGCTTTCATATGAATTTTCAAGTACAGAGGTTGTGAGGACAGAAATCAAACAGAGATGCCTTGTGTAATTTACATTCAAAAACACCTGTGCACCTGTACACCTGCACCTGGTCTTTCATGCAGTTACCAACTAATCATGTGGCAGCACTACAATGCATAAAATGCTAACAGGTCTGTGGATGGTCAGACTGGTTGGTGCTGACAGAAAAGCTACAGTAACTGAAATAACCACTCTTAGAACTGTGGTAAGCAAAGGGAGGCCCCACTTCTAGTTTTACAGTACAAGAAGGTGGGGCAACTTCAATACAACAGTGATGTTCACAAGATGATAGGGTTTTTGATCAACCCTAAGGCAACCCAGCTGGGGGTGATCAGCCTCCAGCTTGCATTCAAGTAACATGTTATGCCATAGATCTTGATGTAAAGCCACCATGAAGCATTTTCAGCAGCTTCAAGGATGTTCTTTGTTGCTCTACTGTGCAACCTTGATATTCTATTAGTATTAGTGTCTAGTGGAAAGACTGGCCAGAGGAGCCCCTACAACCCATTTCCCCTAATAGTCAGTATTAGTTTGATGTTCTTTAGAAGTGCCCATTGAGTGTATGTCCCCCCTACAGAGAAAATTGCAATACCTGTAATTCCAGACTTGTTTTTTCTTGCTTGTAAGTGAATGAACATTGCGCTTAGCAGTCTATAACCTTAACTATTACAAGATTTGTGTTAATTCTAAAACACTAATCTTTCAAATTAGTGCTCTGAAAAAGAAGATCATGGAGGCCAAAGATGGACGTTTCATGGAGAAGGACAGACGTATCCTGGAGGAGCTGAAGAGCCTGCACTGTAACCCACATCCTTACTTTACTATCTTTCCATCTGAGTCCGACTTCAGTAAGTGGCATGTTTTCTGGAAAATTATTTTCTCCAAACATGATCTTATTTTACCAAAATTTTGGTTGTAGTTTTATATCAACTGTTTATGTTAAATAGTTTCTTGTTTGAGTGATTTGGCATAGCATCATATGTCCATCTACATTTTCAGCTTTTAGGAACAATAATAATAATAATAACAATAACCTCATCCTTCCCTAAGGATGTCTCAAAAATGTGTCTATGTCCATGTGTCATCTGCTAGAGAAACTGAGTCTAGACTTGGATATGCACCCACTGTTTACTGCTTTGCACTATGTAAAGGCTAACATACTGCATTTATTTGCTTCTGGTTCTTTGTCTAAACATTGTGCATTCAAATTTTGTGTTACATTTTTCACCAAGTTCAAGGTGTATACAGCTTTCCCTAATATATCAACACTCACTTAAAGAGCAAACTTAAGAGTGCCCGAGTCAGCTGTTGCATCTTATTTTAAACTTTCAGCATTCTGGAAGATTCTCATGGAGGGTCCTCCTGACACACCATATGAGAAAGGAGTCTTCGAGTTGTTTTGCCAGTTTGGTTCTGACTACCCAGTGAAGCCTCCAATTGTTCGCTTTGTCACAAGCGTATCCTGTCAAGTACATTGTACACAGTTGCACACATTGGCCTCATTCATGAAACATAAATAGGTACAGCTTTAATTTTGACTTTTGTTTATGCACAAGGTAAGAACTTTATTGGAATTACTCTGTATTTCCCTGTTAGTATAAAATTTACCTTTGCTCAGGACTATCCAGAATGTATGTGCATGCACAAATAGTACTGCACTTACGTAGGAGAATCAAATGTATATGAGTTTTGAAAATAAGTTTTTTTAGTACTCTTTGTTATGAGATTTAAAAACAAAACAGTAAAACAATAATTGTAATAATGCACATGCTTTAACTGTACTTTTCTTAACATGAAAAAAGATATACCATTGCAATATAAACAGTGTGGGGAGGATCTGCCACAACATTTTTGACCGAGGCTACAATGCCCAGATCACTATGAGAGATATTCTGGATGCTGTGTATGGACTGCTGATTGCTCCTGAGCCTCAAGATCCACTGGACAGGTAAGATTGCAGCTCCTAAACACCCATGGTACACCCACACATCAATGTTTTCAGCTATTCAGGCTGATTAGACTTCATCTGAAGACTGTGTGGGCATAAACAAACCATACTTGATACATTAAACATTGTCAGGGACTGCTGCACCTGCTGCATCACAGTTTTGACAGTTGATCCCTATCTCGGCATATTATGATTATTCTTACTGCTTTTTCACCATTATCAAAAGAGCCTCTGGATAGGACACAAAGAAAGTCTCTGTAATATGTAGTATGAAGAAAATGTCAAAAACATTCTGCTGAGTAGTTATAACAGAATGTATAGTATGTCACTATATATTGAGACAATTAAAATTAACACTATGAGAAAGCTGGACAAAGTCACAAGGTAAACAGAACATATATTGCTGATGACAGAAATCTAATGGGTATAACAGATTACTGTTCTATTATATTATAATATTTCAAAACACTGTAGTGGTCTTAGAAATGACAGAAACATGTACTGTAAAGTACAGTTAAGATCCCAGTAATACCACTAGACCTACCAGATATGCTCTAAGTCCCTGTAGGGATACTATGGATACAAAGATTAAAATGATCAATTTTCATAGAGCTTCACAGAATAATGTCTGTGAAAATAATTATCAGTAACACATTTCACCTTTAGGTTAGTTTATATTTTGTAGGCACATGAAAATGGAAAGTTTAAGTCACATAAAAAATGATCTAACATCTTTCTGTCAGCAGCTGTAAATAATTCTTTGTCAGTGGTATTCTGAAATGTTATACATTTCAAATAAAGTTTTGTTAAATATCTTATCAGGTGATTTGTCCATACACTTGCTACTCTTTCTATCAGCACTTACTACATATAGTACATACACTGAACCACATTATCATAAAATTAGACGCCCCAAACTTTATACATATTTTTTGGAAAGCACCATTGTAAGGGCAAAATAAAAGTAATTAGCATTTTGAAGATAGACCTGCATGCAGAATATAAATTTCATAAACATAGTCATATATATTAATTTGTTATTGTTAGTTTAATGAAGCATTTGAGTAAGCTACATAGTATAAATATGTCTGTCTGTCTGTCTGTTTGTTTGTTTGTTTGTTTGTGGAAGTATTCTGGCTGAGGAGTTCCTGACCAGCCATGAGATGTATGAACAAGAGGCCAAAAAACATACTGAAGAAACTGCCGGGCAATCACTGGATGATATGGAAAAGGTAAGATATATGATAGTGTTTTGAAAAGTTCTATAGGATAAAGGAGGAAAAGCAGGAACTTGACAATAAATAAAACAAACACCTGTCAGTAAGGTTTTAATAGCATTTTATTGAATATGGATCCAGTATCTAATCTGTTCATCAAATCCTTTTGAACCCATGTGGAATCTATGCTGTAG
The DNA here is from genome assembly GCA_033238685.1 of Lates japonicus. Lineage (NCBI taxonomy): Eukaryota > Metazoa > Chordata > Actinopteri > Centropomidae > Lates > Lates japonicus. The sequence goes on along the minus strand of BRZM01002782.1, from coordinate 16,062 downwards.
TTTTCGATACTAAGAGTTTCATTATGAACATCCACTATCTCATAATTATGATATATTGGGTTATAACACTGAGATACTAAATTCTGATTATATTAAGTTACTATCTATGAGTTTCTATGTCATAATTATGAGATAGGAAGTTAGAATGTCCAAAGATTTGGATTTTCTTTCTGTTGAAAAGTATGCTCTATTTAGTTATTTATTTATTTATTTATGTTTTCATTTTATGAATTTATCAGACACTGTCAATAGAGAGATGACAGCAAACAATAGTGTGCTACACATTTACACTGTGCATAAAAAGTGTCACATTTTACACATTTGTGATACATTAATACTTACTCTCTACTTTGATGTGAAAGGAATTGGTGGATCCTGTGAATCACTTCGTACCCCAGCATCTCATCTGCCCACTCACCAAAAAGTTATTTGTGGATCCTGTGAAAACAAGACATGGAACAGTGTACGAACGAAAGGCCATTGAAAAACACCTGAAAAAGTAAGTCAGATTATTATTGTATTTATTATTGTGGGGTAATGAAATAGTACTCTGTGTGAAAAATCCACAGCCTTTTATCTGCTTTGATGTGAAAATTAACTGCAGCTTGTGACCTCTATCTGCATGATTTTATGCATTGCATTGCTGCCATATGATTGGCTGTAAACCTACATGAGTGAGCAAGTGTACATGTGTTCCTTATAAAGTTTTCAATAAGAGTGTGTACTATGCACTGAGAGGTACACTGTAAATGCAGTGGGATCTGTGTTTCCAAAAAAAGAGTAACTGTTGCACAGTAACTGCTGTATTTGGAGGTCCTATGAGTGACAAGATGGAAACCCACCACACCAGCAACAACCGAAGACAGATCTCAGTGGCAGTTTATTCTTTTGTTAAGAAACAACTATACAAAGGACAGAGGCTGAAGTTCAGGAGTCTAGGAGATGCTTAGACCGCTTCAAGGCCAGTCTCGGTTGTTGAAGCCGGTATATGGTATAATGAACTAATATACAGTGTAATGAATGTAAACCATGTTACACTGTATATTCATTCATTATACCACACAGTCTATAGGTATAATCTCTCTTATCATCTGTCTTAAACTCTGATCTCCTCTCACCAGCAGCCTGTTGCCCTATCAGGTACTCATGGGAGTTATTCTATCACCTTGGCTCCACAGAAAAAAATTATAACATACCAAAATCCTGATTCAGTCACCTATAGGTCAACACCTCAGTATTAAAAGTCCATTCTTCCAAGTTCCATTTTAGTGTCATGCTATGCTAAGTTGCACCTGCACTACTTGAAAACAAGGGTTTAGTTCCCTTTCTATGTGGGGTGCTCCTGCCACACCTTAGAGGTGGTGATGGTACACTGCCCCTGTCTGTGACATGTCAGCAGGTCTGTCTCTGTCTGCCATTGTTCTTTGCTGCCTTAATGGAAGACACACCACCCAGCAACACCAATGAGATTGCTTTAATAACTGAATACATCACAGCTGGCCAGGAAGAGTGATCTTCACTGGTCAGTGTCACACACACAGCTGTCTTGTACTCAGAAAAAGAAAAAGGTGAGTGTGTAGTATGGGAAAAGTGAAGAATAACAATCTAAAAACACAAACCCTGTGTGTGATGTGGGGGTTATCCTTCACTTCATCCTCTGCATTACACAGCTTACAACATTATCATATCTAATCTAAAATGCACTTGGGGCCCCAAGAAATTTCTATTTTGAGATAGACAGCAAACCATTGGGATATTAAAAAATAAATCTCAATGACAAAAAGTCATCAGAAAAAAGCACAAAGCATCTAGTAGCATATCTAAAACCTCATCAAAAGGAAGGACAGCAAAATTCAAATGTGCCATCCTCTTGTATTTTCAGTGTCTGAACTCTCTTTTACAGATGGAAATATGATCCATTGGCTGGCAAAGGAACCTTGCTCAGAAGAACTGATCTCAAGCCAGACCGCGATATGAAGAGAATGGTGACAAAGTACCGTTCCAGTCAAATTCAGGAAACCAGTTTGTAGCAAAAAGTTGGAGCTACAACTGTACCACATACATCAGTTCCACATACATATACATATACATACATGAATACAGTATGTTAGTGAATAATGGAAATAATGAGGGGAAAATCATGTTCAAGCATGTTCTCCCTGTGCCTATGTAGGTACTCCAGCTTCCTCCCACAGTCCTAAGACATGCAGGTTAGGTTAATTGGTGACTCGAAATTGTGTTGTTTTTTTTTCTTTCTTGTCAGTAATAGTACCACCATGTTTCATGTATTGTCTCGTTTAATGTTTTAATTGGTCATGGTGGAAGGCGAATATGCGATTTGTACACTTGAACTCCAAATTAAACTCTTCAGTCTTATTTTAAAATAAATTTCTCATTCCAACTGAAACAAAGAAAGGAAGAGAAATGAGCTCTGATAGTCTCTGCTCCACCTATTTTTGCTTTTAGCTGACATTGCTCCCAGCCATTTTTGTACTTTTGTTGTTTTGTACTTTCCTTTGTTTTTTCTTTAGCCTTGTGCTCTTCAAGTAACTTTTCTTTTGTCTATAAGTGCAAGTAATTTCCTCTATTTTACCCAGGGTCCACCATGGGGAAGTTGCCACCTTCAAACCCAAGCTCTGGGTTCCGACCATGAGAGTCTGGTCGACAGAGCTCAAGCAGACTAAAACACTTTAGTAAATCCAGGATTTGTTAGTAACATGATCATGCAATCCATTAAAAAATATTTTCTTACACCATATCACATTACTCATTTTACCAGCTATTAGTTAACATTTTTAGTTTGATAATCCTTACATCTTTATTTTTATTGTTAGTCATTGCATTTATTTCATGTTAGTAGGCAACAGTTAATAAATCTTCCTTATTTGGACCCAGACGTTGCTTGTGTGTTTCTTTTGGGGGTAGAGAGCAAGGATCCCTTGAATCTGAAGTCATGGTTTTAGGTATTAAGACTGATGAGATTTACTGTTATTAATATTAAGACTAATCATTCTTTGTAGAAGAAGGTGTAGAAAGCATAGTATGTTATCAACATACAGGGAAATGTTTTGTTTTATACTGTAGCATGTATACACTGGGTTGAATGTTGCATCAGATTCTCTAGTACAGTGATTAACAGAGGGCTGTAATCTGACTGGATGTTCTTTGTTATGACAGAAACCAGAGGAGACGCAAACAGCAACTTGACGATCCAAATAAAGAGGTATAAGAGGTACTCATTTTTGAGTAAGTGTTTTCTAAAACGTGACAGGGTAGCCATCTGGTCCAGTGCACCTGCCAGTGAGGAGCAATTTAGCAGCAATATTCAGTTCTGCAATGGTGGTTTGACTTACAGGATTTTAATGTAACTGAAAGAACATGCCTACAGTCCAATCAGAGGAGCATAAAGAGGTGTACAATCTCATTTTATGAGATGATGATAAACGCCCTATAATTGTGAAACCACTTAGCTGTTACCCAACTGAGTAATTTGTTTTGTGAATTATGCATTTTGTTGCTTGTATAAAAGTTGTAGAATTACAAAAGGCTACAGTGGTATTTCTTTCTTCAGTGGTTAGCACTGCCGCCTCACAGCAAGAAGGTTCCAGGTTCCAAGTTCGAGCCCCAATTTGCCTGGGGCTTTTCTGTGTCGAGTTTGCATGTTCTCTCTGTGCCCTGTGCCTGTGTTGGTTCTCTCCGTTGGTTCTCTGGCTTCCTCCCACAGAGACGTTAGATTAATTAGTGAGTCTCTAAATTGAATGTGACTGTGAATGGTTGCTTGTCTGTATGTGTTGGCCCTGCAATGGACTGGCGATCTGTACAGGGTGTACCTTTGCCTCTTGCCCAATGTCAGCTGGGATAGGCTCCAGCCCCCCCGCACCCCTTAATAAGCGGTAAAGAGAATGAACGAATGAATGATTGATGCTTGGGTAAATTTGGTTGCTCATCCATCCATCCATTATCTATACTGCTTGGTTGTGGTTGTTGTTATTAAAGATTTACAACATTTGGTGGAAATGTAAGTGAAATTTGATAGTTTAGTTCCACTACATTTAATCCACCTGGCAATTATTCAAACATAAGGAAAGCACATTTAATTTTAATTTTAGGTGCACTGAAAATGCCCTTAAGTGGAAAGATATAACATTTTTATTCTTACTACTGTTCATTGGATGGTTTATTAATATAAATGGCCAGTACAGTGTGGCTATCGACTTACAGACCCATCCATCCATCCATTATCTATACAGCTTATCCGTTAAGGGTCGTACACCCTGTACAGATTGCCAGTCCATCACAGGGCCAACACATACAGACAAGCAACCATTCACACTCAGATTCACACCTACGGGCAACTTAGGTCACCAATTAACTGCATGTCTTTTTGGACTGTGGGGAGGATGCTTGAGGTACCTGGAGAGAACCCACGCAGGAACAGGAGAACATGCAAACTGGGAAACCTAGACAGGGCTCAAGCAGACCCTCTTGCTTGTAAGGCAGTGCTAACCACTGCCACCATAAACACAAGCCCAATTACATATAATTTTAAAAAGTAGTTGAACTCAGAGTAGAATAACAAATTTTAATATATCATTTTTATGCAATAATATATATTGTATACAATAATATTTAAAATGTATTATTGACAGTGTGGTAGTAGTATTAGTATTGTTACAGTTCGACTCACTTATCTAGAAAATTCTCATTCTGAATGGACGCCTCAGTTCCTGGGCCCAATATTCTCACTTAATTGGGTATTTTAGCTGTCATTTAGAAATCCTATTCCTCAATTGGTCGAAAGAAGAGTAGGCGGGGCTTGTTTCCAGGAAGTATTAATGACGTATTCTGGCCCTCGGTAATGAAGTAACTCAACACTGCTTTGTCATTAGCGTAGCTAACATTTATTAAACCTTCCACAAACATGGGTGACGATGAAAAAGTATGACGGGATGTTGCTTGTTATGGCGCAACAACACGAAGGAGGGTACAAGAGGTAATTGCTCTGTTGCTAACGTGCTAAAAGCTACTATTGAGAAGCTATTAGTTAGCCTGTAAATACGGCACCTCACTGTCAACATCAAATAACGACAAAGCGAATGTTTTCAGCTATTTACATGTTTCAGCTAATGTTGTTATCATTCTCAGGCTCTGTCAGCTGAACAGACCATTAACTCACATCTATAATCAGCGGGCTGATGTGGTGAATTCAAGTTCACGTGTAAATATCAAAAGCAGCACAGGCTATTTCAGTAAGTCTTTCTTTGTTGTTAAACTCAGTTTCTAGAATGGTCTGTATTCCTGGAAAAGGTGTTATGGATTCTTTCTACAGCTAAGCATTTTATACAGCACTAAGTTACTGGGTGTGACTAAGGGGTGTCAAATGACTGAAAGTTTCAGAAGAATCATCATTTCCTCTATTAACACAATGCTTTGGCAATAATAAAGGACATTTTGTTGCTTGATAGAGTCGAGGAGGTCAGTGGAAGGATGGAATAAACTAGTTAGAAATGGTTTGATGTACTTTACATTTTATCCAAGGCTTTAAAAGAGATTAAACAGTAAATAGCTTGGAACTCACAATGTAGCATTTCATTGAATATTGTTTATGTAAACTGTATAGTAGTGTCTGAGACTATCACATGTTAAGTAATTTACACTGATACATTGTAAGTTGTCTAAGTGTGTTAACAGCATATTTACACTCATCTCTTCATGCCACTTATGTCTTAGTATATATTAAGGTCATACTCAGTTTGGTTGAATTTGTGATGTTTGTTTTCTCTCAACAGTTAGTAAACATTTTCCAGCTTCCTCCGCCCATAAGCAGTTTCTTCACCGGTGGCGGCAGGTGCTGCAGAAGGTGGTGATGTTGCTGTAAATGTGCAGCCTCTGTGTCATCTGAGGTTATGCTGTACAATTAAGTAACAGAGCACGTGATATGAACTCATTTATTGCCATCTCTTTTTCAGTTAGTGAAGGATGCTTTTTGCTCACCACAGTAACCTGGCACTGAAGACCATAAGAAAAGCAGATGAAACAGGTAAAGAAGCCCGAAAACTGGGAAGAGAAAAGAAAAAGAAAAATGATGATGGATCCCAGGTTGAGACAGCTGATGAAAAACAGAGAACTTGATCCGGGCTGACAAGGTGATAGGCGCTGATGTATCCACATGAATAACTGCAGTTGTTCCTAACCACTATTAGTATTTTGTTAAAATCTGTTTGTATGATTTGTGTTTTAGAAAAGAAAGAAGAAGGGAGAAAAAAGGGCGAAACAACAAATGTAAGAAAATCACCTGACACAACAGAAAAAGAAGAAATTGGAAGTGAAATAAGCGGTTAAACAGTTTGGTGTGACATTAAAATGTGGTCCCTGCAGTCCTCAATCTTCATATCCATGTCACAGTCTGACTCAGAGGAGAGGAAGATGAGAAGGACAAAGATAAACTGAAGCCTAACACAGGAAACGGAGCTGATCTGCCCCAACTACAAGTGGACACAGACCCTGTCTGAAGTTGATGTGAGTTCAGGATGATACTTTGACTTATCAACTTTAACTTTCTGTTAGAATCTACTGTATCACAAGCTTGTGTTTACTAAGCCTTGTTATACAGGAGAAATGGATTACATGGTCTAATATATGGAATCAGTCTCTATATTTACGCGTGCGCGAACAAGGCACTGAAGCAGCACTGAAATGTTGCTCCATGCCTCGATATCTGACAGTAGAGATGTGTCTGTGAAGTGTCTGTGAAACAGTTCCGCTCTTAAAGACATAACACACCTTGATATATGATGTGTGTGACCAAAACACCTTTATCCATTCTGTTGTTCCCACTAAGTGGCTATCCTTAAACTAAACTTTTGTGGGTTTTTTGATAGGGGCTTCTTTAATGTTTTTTTTTTTTTTTTTTGTTGTTTTTATTATTTAAAGGCCAAATTCAGTTCAGCCACCATGTTAATAATTTTGCTCTATTATGTTTGCAACTGTCAAACAATATCACACTTGATATAATCATAATTTTGTAATTTACTACCACAACCTTTGTAATCCTCCATGAAATAGTCTTTGCATGGCAGATGGTTTCCCATTACAAGTGGCTTTATTTTATGGGTTGCTTACACCACACACTGATTTCTGCAGATATATAGATACTTTCTAATCATCCAGTCATTAAGTAACACATATATACATTATATATTTGGTCATTCTTTAGCTACTTTTGGTAATACATAAACTGAACCAAATTAAAGAGAATAGTTGTCATCTGTCAGCCTGCTGTAAGTGTGTTGATGTTGATAAAGTTGTTAGCCAGTGACACCAGTAATCCCACCTCTGTGTCTCCTCTTGCATGTTCCCAAAGTTTTTGATACCACTAATGATTAAACAAGTCTAATATATTTTAACACCCTCTTACAGCTGGCAGTGCCTTTTGATGTGAAGTTCACATTAAAGGGGAGATGTGGTGGTGGACATCCAGCGCTCCATCAAAGGTTGGCTGAAAGGACACCCCCTGTTATTGAAGGCCAGCTCTACAACGAGGTGAAAGGTAGAAGCTCCTGGCTCATCGTGATAGCAGGGTGCCACAGTGCACCTGGAAAGGTAAGAAAGAGTTAGTGTGGATCTTTGTGGACAGATTTGACCTATAATATGTGTCTCCTCAGCAGTAATGAAGTGAATATTAGTAGTATTCGGTTGGTAGTTGTGTATGATAAGTTGGAGTTCTTTATCTTCAGATTAATAAAATGGAGTGGTGGAGCAGATCGTTACCACAGATCCAAGAAATCCCAACACCAGAAAATCTGTCCAAGAGGAACTCAAGGTAAAGGATGCTGAGCTTGGGCCTTTTGCAGTAACTGTTTTTAGCCAAAAATGAGAAAAAGATTACTGACAAACACTCCTTCATCTTCCTGCCTTATCCACCTGTATGTGCTATTTCACTGGGCAGCATCGGATCTGGATGGAAGACGCGTGGTATGATAGAGAAGATGTATGACCAGGCGAAATCAATGGGTCTACCATCGAAGAGCAGAAGAAACAAGACATTCAAAAGTATATTTCACTGTTACATCGCTGCTGAATAATACACCTGCTCAGTTTATAGGTTTGTAAACATGAGCTGTACAAATCTTTTTATTTTGTCAATGACAGTTGGTGTTTTATTAAAACTCTTCAAAGCAGACAGTGTGTTCAGGTTGGTTTAACAGAAGCTTTATAATTGTGTAAGAACAGTATGAATTTGAAAGAGCGTCTGTGTAGTTTGCCCTCAGTGTTATCTCTGCTCAAGGCCAGGCTTGTACAGCTGTAGGCAGTAAAAAGATACGTCATGGATGTGTACCAGCTTCTGCCATGCACAGACAGTGACCTGGTTTAAGGACACATGGCACGTAGTTGTAATCTTAACTCCCTGCCTGGTTGCTAGCCTGCAACCCCAGGTAACAGTTAGCATTGTCTTTTCGTGGTTTTGAATTTCCCTTCACAGTGGTAGCGCATGCCACAGTGAACATAAACTTTCTTTCAACATATTGTCTATAATTACTGTACAACACAGTAGAAACTTACTTACCACAGGTCTGGTATAAGAGTATATGTAAAAAAGTGCTCTAGTGCACTTCAAAGGTATTACTATGATTTACTGTGATTTACTGTGTTTTACTGTAGTTTCGTTTTGGACCATTAACTTAAAAATTATAGGATATTCTCTCAACCATATTTCATTCCCTCTTTGGTACACATTGTTCCTACAGTCCTCGACTGGTTTCAATTCAATTTCATCTTGAGTCTCTGGGTTTGCAGTGTAAATGCTGAGTCATGTAATCCATCACAGTAAACAAGTTTAGTTTAATGGTAGTTGTAGTTGGAACCACAGAGCCTTTTAAAGATTACCTTGTTGGTACATTGAGGAACTCACATCTAAATGTGTTTACCCAGCTCTTACATGGAGTAATGAAAAAAATATGGCTCCAGAGGGAGCACTGATTAAGTCTGATAAGTGTCCTCAGGCAATGTCACTAGGTCTGAAGAATCAAGCTTTTTAGATGAAAAAAGGGGTGTGCAGTTAAAACTGCGCGGCACCCAGTCTCAGTTAACTGTTGTAGAGTGGTCAGGTTGTATTATGGGTAATGTAGAGAATCAGGTTTTGATGAGGACTTAGATATCTCTTGTGTTGTTTAACTGCCCATTGTGAGTCACAGGATGGCATGAGGTGTGATGTCTAGTTAAAACATTTGCACTGATGAACAATGTAAATTTATGAGTTTATTTTATGACCCAAATGTCAAATATTGGAATATCTTTAGATGTACCAGTAGAAAAGTATCAAAGCAGCTGTACCATAACACAAAAACAAAGCAGCATATTGTTCTCTGTGCTAGATATCCTTAAAACAAGTTTCAAATTTCTGCAAGAAACCAATGGCTATCTCAAGAGAAAAATAGCATATGCTTAAAGAAAATGATCAGCTATAAAGTTAAGTATATCCCATTTGTAGTAAAGGCAAAACCATGTAAAACCACCAGCGTGCGCTTTGATTTGCATGGGAGAATCTCTTCAAACTGCCACAACTCCTTGATGCTTAAAGCAGTTGTATCTGATCAATTCAGGAGATCATCAAATAACAGATCTGGACTGTTAATCTGGATGAGCGGACCCTCTTCTCCTCATGGGTTGGTGGGGCAACATCTCTTGCTGTTGCCAAAATTCACTTCCTCTTTAAGCATTAAAGCTGTAAAGGATTTTGTATGGTTTATGAGAGAGTTAAAGAAACTAACTGGTCTCAGGCTTCTTTATTGACACAAGTTCACATTGTATGTCCAATCAAACGTGTCGTCTGATGGTGTCATCTCAGATCATGCATCTTTTCACTGTTAAAAACTCATTAGCCATGGGGAGTGCTATGGCTAAAGCAGTGATCAAATCAGCTGTGTCAGTGAATTCTGTAAGATATGGAGCACGATAATGAGACATTTTGTATTAAAGCTGTTGGAAATATGATTTCAAATCAAAGTATAACTGTGTCTTGCTTTGGTGACAACCTGTGAACTGTGTTTATCTGTCTACTGCGGGTTCATGCTCAACACCCAGAGATGGATTTCTCCTAAAAGCCAAATTCAGCGAGACTTTGCTGCTGTCAGACTCACCTGTAGAATCACAAGTATGATTCATGTAGATAAATATCAGAACCAACGTCAGGCGCATTCGCCTCCCCTTCATGTGTTCTCTTCATACTGGACATGATTTTGATTTCGATCAACATGTCTTAATATGTTTTTCTTTGAGAACAGGTTTTGATGACTGTAATCTCACATCCTCCTCTGCATGTCATCCAAATATTTAAAGATGTGTCTGCATTTTTAATAAATGAATTTAAAATCAAAGTGATGTAAAGCAGGTGCTCGCATTTACTGTACTACCTGTCAGCTGAGGTTAACCTCACCTGATTCCAGCTGAGTTAAACATCAAGTAGAATTGAATGGAAAATAACTAGGCAGTGAGTTTAATTTTTCCTGCTCACTTTTGTCTCTTTACTAGCTATGAATTTGGGGTCACAACCTTGAAGAGTTCAAGATAATGATTTTATAGCCCTGGGTTCACTGATCTCAGCCATGTATTATGTTTTGATCACATCCAAGGCTGTTGGCCTACAATGAGAACAAGTTTTTCCTTGAAGTCACAGCTGGAGTCAGTTGAATGATATAGTGAGTCCTGATGTGGACCCAGTGTGGATGCCACAGATTTGTCAGCTTTTTAAATTAAGTTTGAATGAAAGATAGTCAAATATTTGTCATCATTTTGTAACTTGTGTACCAACTCAGTGTGTAGGCATCAAAGAGACATCATGCAAACTGGAAGATTTTTGGGTATGAACACGAGAGCGTGTTTCCTTAAAAGTGTAAAAAGGCAGGTGCTGAAATGTTATTAGATGATCTGTAAGTGGAGAAATGACCAAGTGAAGGCAGTTAAGTTTTTTATCTTCTTTTATTTATAAAGTTTTATTTATCAAATTCAAGAGACTTGCACTTGAGACTAAAAGTTCCCAGCCAAATGAGTAAGATGCCTTTGGTGATTTTATCCTGAGTGTAGGAGTAACTGAGCAGCTCTCAAGTGATCACATAAGTAACCACATGTCCACAGGATTGATTCTGCCAGTCAGATGCAAATTTACCATTACCATTACCATCACTACTACCCACCCCCCCAAACACTCCACACGCCAGTCAACATCTTAAAAAAGTACTTTGGTTTCTTCGCGGATTTTCTTCCACACACATTTTTAAAAAGTTATTTTTCAAATGAAACTTTAATACCATTAGCTTTTTAACGTATTGAGATAACAGTATTAAATTGTAAAATAATACTACTAGAAGTAACAATAATAAAACAATAGGAATTTGGTTTGTAAATTCACAAATAAGAGCAGGAAGGAGAGTTTCTTGTTTGCACTCATTACCTGATTTTGAGCTAACAATATAGAAAAGCAGGGCTGGCTGTATAAAATAACATTACCCTATTGGTTGTATTTATATTACACCATTGCTTCTAGTTGGCTGATATATACCATACAGGCGCTACAAAGCATTTCACTCATCTGTGCACTGCACCTCCGCAGTAATTACTGAATGTAGAAACATTAAGTAGCTGTTGCTGAATGATATGCTGGCCATACAGTATCAAAACTAGGTTAGATTTGGTAAAAACTGGGGGATTATATCTTTGAATTAAAACATTTTAAAGTTAAAGGGTTGTGAAATAAGCTAATATCCTTAAGATTATTCTATTGATTTAGCATCCACATTCCTATATGTCATATACAGTTTTAAAGTGAAAAGTAAAAATTGATGCAGCTGAACTAGAATGTAGTATTCCTTGTCAAAACAGCTTTCCTACTTTACCACAATGCAGCTTTCGACTCAACAGTCCGATTAGTTAAAGTTTGCAAATGAAAGTAAAACCATTATTTTTCACCATAACTGTTAACTTACTGTTGAATTTTGATAAATGGTTAAAAGTTTACATTTACCCTTCACATCTTTGACAGGCTGCAGAAAAACATCACTTCACTGGTCATCATTCATAATTTACTCTTTTCAAAGGGTACAATTGTGTCGTGTGTGAATCTGTTGACTGCCATCGTGTCCAAGCGGCGAGATGATGCGCCATACAGCTACCACTGGTGAGGACATGGTTTCCTCAGACCACACTGGATATCATACCTCTGCTAAATGTTGCTTCACTGAGACCAGTTTGCTTACAAGTCTTTTCTGCTTGTGACTGTCCATTAGCCTAACTGGACTGGCCTGTCAGGATGATGAGAGCTGTCTACATCACTGTGGTGACTGGAGAAACATACATTAACTTATGCTGTGTAAGTCCTCCTAATGTGTGAAATTGCTCATATGGTTCAAAACAACTCTTGGGACATCTGTCTCACTTAAGGTTTATAGTGTTTTGCAGCAGCTGCACTACAGAACTCACCATGTCTGAGCTTTGATTGCATGAGGCTGCGGTATTTTACCACACGAGAATATTACAGGCATTCATTATGAATCCTGTGTCACATGGACATCGAGTAGTTGTCAGATGTTACAGTAACAAACATAAAATCAGTTTGATTTACAGTCAGAGGAAATCTGAAATATAACAATAATGCTCCACTATGTTTGTCTATCTGCCATTTGCTGCTGACCAAGCGGCTTATAATGTCTCATCAGGTGTTTTTGCTAAAACGGTTGTAGTTTAGACAGTGCTGATGAGGTTGAGGAAACGAACCAAAACAGTAAAGGTTGTGGGCTGCAAACAAATTTTAGAAGGCATGTAGCTAAAACCATAGTAATAATGCATTTCACAGACTTTTGCAGTAATGTTGGCTCACCTGTCAATAGGACAGCCAGTTTTGAGTCAGTTTTGATCCCCGAAAGCCAAACAAAGGTCCCTCCATAAATCAAATAGTCAAATGGCCCTACCAATACTTTGGCCCTTTCCCCTGTCGTCAATTCATGTTTGTGACAGACTTCATCAGATATCATTTTCAGTTTTTTATTCTTGCGTGAGTTTTGTCAAAGCTAATGATAGTACAAGCAGGCGAAGGCGAGCATTCACGAAACTCAAAGCCGAGTCCTTTACATAGAAATGAGTCTACAGGGTGTTATAGGCAATGGAGAAGTCAGATGGCTCATTTTATGTCACCTTACAATCTTCTCACGTTGGCAATAAAAAGCAATTATTACATGTAAATTGCTCCAGATTCTTCATACAGTACCCTTCAGAGCAACTTTAAATACATTTTACTGTGGGCCTTCACTGGCTTCATTTATATCTCCACTCTCTCTGTTAGTTCAGTTGTTATTTCACAGGAATGCCAGCTATTGGGTGCAGATTGTCTGCAGTACATCACCATCCTTTGACTTAAAATATAACAAAAAAAACAACGCAAAAAAAAAACAGGTCTCTGAATATAAGCTAACTAAGCAGAGTTGTTTGTTTTTTACACTGTATTTAAAAATGATAGCAGTGATATTCGATCTTAAACATTGTGGTACGTTCAGAGTTCTGATATCAGACATGACCTTATACGTCCCAACAAGGTTTTGGGTTTCAGGTTGGGTGGAGGCCATATTTTTCAGACTTCAGTCAGATTTGGGTTTGGTTATTTTCAGTTTGAATGTATTGGGAAATCAATGCAGAACCCCAGTATGTGCACATATGGTACACCTGGTATGGTCCTTTAAGGTGGTTAGTGGTCATAACCTGAAGCAATGTGGGTTGGAAAATAATTTATCCAGAATGGAAAATAATCTTTTCAGTCTGTCAATATTAACTAGAAACTTCAACCATTTAAATATAGAGTTGCCTCTAAACCTTATGGCAACCTACACTACCACTACTACCACCACTACTAATATTATTAACAGTTACATTTATTTAAAGATCTTGTCAGCCATCAGTCATTGCTCTGCTTTGTTCTCCCAGATTCCCAAAATCAACAAACTAAAAATGTGTTGGCAAAAGATATGAAATGCTAGAATTCTGTATTTGTTGTAGTGGTTCCTTTAACTGCAGCAACAGAGGCCTGATGGGATTGCGGTTGGGTGGGGCGGCTGCATGACTGTGCAGGGGTTGAGGGCACGGAGGAGGCAGAGTCTGCTCAGCTGAGAGCAATGTCTCACCAAGGTACCAGAATTTCTTCATTAACGAAGACACACAGACATCAGAGGGACAGGGTTGGGGTTTAGGGGCGGACGAGGGGGCGGTCTGCAAACACACCTCTCCGCCACCGAGCTGACTCGCCGTTCCAGACTTGACGACTTGTTTTTTGGCAGCGGCCCCTCATAAATCACCTGCAAGGCCCTGCACAATGTGACTCACCATCATAATTGCGGTGTTTGCAGAGGCCGCGTCGCCCTCCTCTCTTCTTCCATGAGGCTGCTCGACGGCTTGTTCCTGGAAGTGGAGGAGGGATACGTGAGGGGACACCAGGACAAAGATGGGACAGGAGGCTGGCATTCTCTTCATCTGTCAGATTTAGATTGTCATGGTGCCTCAGTGGATGAAAACACAAGTCTGACTTCACTCCCTGTCTGTATCCCATCTCTTTCTGTCAAAGATTGATGTGTTTTAAGTTGATGTAATTTTTCTGTCATTACAACAGACATAAACCTCAGTTACAACTACTAAAACATACAAGTACAGTAAAACCACAATAAAGCAGCACTGGCCCAACCCAGCATCTACATCTGTTGTTTAGAGTACTCCATCCTCCACACCTGGGTGCTGGGCACACTCTGTAAAGCGTATTTGGAACACACACTTCCAGGGGTGGAGAGGAGGCCAGTGTGCTTTATTGTGGTTTTACTGTACTTGTATGTTTTAGTAGTTGTAACTGAGGTTTATGTCTGTTGTAATGACAGAAAAATTACATCAACTTAAAACACATCAATCTTTGACAGAAAGAGATGGGATACAGACAGGGAGTGAAGTCAGACTTGTGTTTTCATCCACTGAGGCACCATGACAATCTAAATCTGACAGATGAAGAGAATGCCAGCCTCCTGTCCCATCTTTGTCCTGGTGTCCCCTCACGTATCCCTCCTCCACTTCCAGGAACAAGCCGTCGAGCAGCCTCATGGAAGAAGAGAGGAGGGCGACGCGGCCTCTGCAAACACCGCAATTATGATGGTGAGTCACATTGTGCAGGGCCTTGCAGGTGATTTATGAGGGGCCGCTGCCAAAAAACAAGTCGTCAAGTCTGGAACGGCGAGTCAGCTCGGTGGCGGAGAGGTGTGTTTGCAGACCGCCCCCTCGTCCGCCCCTAAACCCCAACCCTGTCCCTCTGATGTCTGTGTGTCTTCGTTAATGAAGAAATTCTGGTACCTTGGTGAGACATTGCTCTCAGCTGAGCAGACTCTGCCTCCTCCGTGCCCTCAACCCCTGCACAGTCATGCAGCCGCCCCACCCAACCGCAATCCCATCAGGCCTCTGTTGCTGCAGTTAAAGGAACCACTACAACAAATACAGAATTCTAGCATTTCATATCTTTTGCCAACACATTTTTAGTTTGTTGATTTTGGGAATCTGGGAGAACAAAGCAGAGCAATGACTGATGGCTGACAAGATCTTTAAATAAATGTAACTGTTAATAATATTAGTAGTGGTGGTAGTAGTGGTAGTGTAGGTTGCCATAAGGTTTAGAGGCAACTCTATATTTAAATGGTTGAAGTTTCTAGTTAATATTGACAGACTGAAAAGATTATTTTCCATTCTGGATAAATTATTTTCCAACCCACATTGCTTCAGGTTATGACCACTAACCACCTTAAAGGACCATACCAGGTGTACCATATGTGCACATACTGGGGTTCTGCATTGATTTCCCAATACATTCAAACTGAAAATAACCAAACCCAAATCTGACTGAAGTCTGAAAAATATGGCCTCCACCCAACCTGAAACCCAAAACCTTGTTGGGACGTATAAGGTCAGTGTCTGATATCAGAACTCTTGAACGTACCACAATGTTTAAGATTTGAATATCACTGCTATCATTTTTGTACAGTGTAAAAAAAA
>BRZM01002780.1:0-10357 GCA_033238685.1 Lates japonicus | reverse complement strand
GAGAATTGTTTGTGTGTGTATTTCTGTGTGTATGCTGATGTGTGTGTAAGGCAGTTATTTATTTACCAAGTGCTGTCTAATGTAGGAGTGCTGTCAGCCACCGGCTAAGCAGCCATCCATCATTAGCACGTTTCATTCATCACAGAGGTAGTCCCATACCTCCTCCGCTACCGCCTAATCCACTGATGTGCATGCAAGAGCGTAGGTGGAAGTCTGGATGTGTGCGAGTAAGCGTGGGTGTGTGTGGAGGAGATGATGGCTCAATGAGTGCATATGTCTGGCTGTAATAGCCTAAAAGCAGGCAGGCAGAAGGACGTCTGTGCTGGCTGTGAGACTCCCCATTCTGACAACAACTTGCTAAGGGCCTTTTGAGAGGGACCAGGCCAGACACTGAAGAACGCTCTCTCTCTGTGTGTGTGTGTGTGTGTGTGTGTGTGTGTGTATATCAGACAGAGAGAGAGAGAGAGAGAAATAAAATAACGTGTCTGCTGCACAAACAGAAGACAGACGCAGAAAATATAAGTGCTCATGTGAACCTCTCAGACACAGTCCAGCTCCTTACGGTCAGTAACAACTACTTCAACTTTTCCACTTCTCCTTGTTCATTTTGGCTGTTATCCTCTTTGTTAAGATATCACATTCTATTATCTATGAGTCCACATTTTATTTGAATGTTTAATGTATAGTAAGATAATAATATGAGTACTATATACAATAACATAGTAATATTTTTATTATGTATGCATTATAGTACCAACTGAAATTCAAACCATAGAGCAAAAAGGTAAAATCCATGGTGTGTACACTACTTTCTGCAAACAATCCCATAATGCAATGCGTCACATTTTTTATATGTTAAAATTACCATTGTTTGACACTACATCTGTCAGGAATGACTGACGACGATTGAAAAGAGTCCTGAATCTTAACTCACACT
Source organism: Lates japonicus (assembly GCA_033238685.1). Taxonomy (NCBI): domain Eukaryota; kingdom Metazoa; phylum Chordata; class Actinopteri; family Centropomidae; genus Lates; species Lates japonicus. Next base: position 9,420 of record BRZM01002780.1, on the reverse strand, counting down.
GTTTCTATCATATACAGGAAAGAGCAGTCAGTGTGTGAACACCACCCTTGATATTTTCCCCTTCTCATGTCTCCCCAGATGCTTTTTAACACTTTGGAAAGTTGGAACCTGTTTGGAAAACAGTTTTAAACTGAGGATATATTGACACTGTGTTTGTCATCAGTCATATTACAGCTTAAAGGGTAGAAAAGACAATTAGCTTCTTATCAGCCTCACACACTGCCTTCAAACATCTTATTGGTTTGATTGATAAGAATAAGATCCTGGATAATGAAGTATCAAAAAAGTACCTTTGCAGTGTTTTCACTTGAAATACAGTAAACATGACATGAAAATGAATGCTTTGAGAACTTTGTATGCAGTATATAGTGTAGTGTGTAGTGATAGCGTGAAACATAATACTGTACTTGATCATTTGTGCCATTATTCTGTATATATGAATATGACAATTTTCATCCACAACATGCAGTTTAAATCATGAAACTGTTCACCTTCCAGAATAATATCTGCAGTGGAAAATCTTTTGATATTGTTACCATTATTAATAACCACATGATGTCTTAGTACCATAAAGCTTCTTCTGTGTTAAAATACTTACTTATCATGACCCCGGACACAGCCAGCAGCAGGGCAGCGATGAGGGCTGAGGTGCCCACAGACAGACCCAGCGCCAGGTGGGAGAGAGGCGGCTGGGCAGGCAGCTGGGGAGGCGGCAGGGACACCTCTGCAAGACAAGGGGAAACAACAGTGTTGCACAGTTGTTATCTTCCCCAGAGGAGTATTAACATTCACTTCGCTGCTCTGATCCCCAACTTAATTAATGATGTGAAAGCGATGACACAACAGAGCTTAGAAGCAGCGACGGCCAGTGCATGTCAATTCCTTTGCAGTGGTGAGGGGTGATCTCATTTCACTTGTCTAAGCTGAGGAACAAATCTGCACACCGAGAGAGACCATATTGAGATTGTGACCTTTTATGACCTAGCATCATAGAATTATCTACTGCTTGTCATTACTGAAACAGATTTGTAAATCATAGGGCAAGGAGACACTCTAGGTCATTATGATATTATTGAGATGGTAATAGCCCTGTTATTTTGCTTCATATTATAAAGTGACATTATGCCATATTAATTCATTTCAGATCTACATTCATATATTCATTATTCATCTGAGATTACAAATCATAATTGAAGAGGCAATTCTTGGTCCACAGGGGTTTGTCTACACTCCTTTGTTACAGTTTAACCCGGGAAGAAGACATGGAACTTGTGTGAAAGCTGATTTCTAGTCAAGGCTGACATGGTCTAATAGGTAGAACCAACTGCATGAACTTTCATTAAGCCTATTATGAAATACCTTCTAAATCTACTGTACAATGTCACTACATGAGTATCCAGGTTAAACCTTTTATCCTAAATCCTTGACATGATAAGATAAAGAGCTTTTATCTGACTGCAGCTCAGAGATAAATCACAGAACAGGACTCAACACTTCGAAAACACCAGCTAATACTGCTATAGGTGTATCCATTTTCATTAACGGGTGAGCTTATCCTACAAATTGATAATTATTATAAATGATTAAGGCACTATTGAAAAATGTTTCCCCAGATAAAGATTCCATGACGTACAGAGCCTCCCAGGCTTAATTACTTTTGTAGATTAATTCATTATCTATTCACTCAGTCATAGTCTATTACAGGTACAATTACATTCAGATTAACTCGTTCCTTCGCTTGAATTAATTTCACATGTTTGTGTGGTCCACAGAGAATTAGACTGGTTGTTCATTACTCATACTATACTGCTGCTAACAGTAGACCTGTAGTATGTCTGTATGTCAGACCTGTAGCATTGATGCAGGACACTCCGTCTTGTGCCAGGATGAGGTCATCATCACAGTAGCAGACGACGCTGTCCTTGGTCTCGTGGCATTCACCGCTTTCACAGTGGCTGCAGTTCTGCACCGGACTGATGATCACCTCACCATCCCCTTCCATAGCTTTAGACAGACACACACGCACGCACACACGCACACACACGCACACAGGGGGCACAGCAGAGGTTTCCAAAATAAACAGGGTTTGATTAGACATCTCCAGGATGTCTCCCAGTAAAATGAACAAAAGCTCAACAACGCTACAATTTAATTTTCTAGAAGTGATCCTAATTAAAGAATGTATGAGGATGCTCTCCTGACCATAATCTGCAGCAGGCACTCTGCAAAATTACACAATGTACTGGATAATACACCAACACCAAGAGAAATATTTCTCCACATGGTGTCTCATTCAAGAATCACCACTGAATTCAGAGGCCTGGAATTAGAAATAGTAAAGACAACAACAGACAGTTCTGTCTGATTTTCAGGCTTATTCAACGAAAGTGTATATTGAATGAATGTTAGCAGAAGGAGGTATGTTGCCAAATGGGTGGGTGTGTTTGAGAACCCTAGTTCATAGTGCAGTCAAAAATGTATGTAAGTGTAGATGTGATGACTATTGAATCATATGAAAGGTGGAATGCCCCTCAAACTATTCATTCAGGTATTTGGTACTGCTTTGGTCTGATAGAGCCTGGGTTCAATATGGCATCAGAATTCTATTCATGGTCAACAGGTTTATTGAAACAGCATATCTGCTCACAGGACACTTGTATTCGGCTGTGCTTTCTGTTTCATCAACAGCGTGATTTAATTTCATGAGCAGTACTATTCACCAAGTACAAACTGTGTGAGATGAAATGAGCCATGGCTGGTCATCATGTTGTATCGAGGGCAGTGAGCCTGCAGATTTTCATTCCAGCCTAATCTTACCTTAAACTAGATGAATTCACAGATTCTGACTGGGGGTGTGTTAATATCTGCCGTGCTCTTTGGCTGGAACAAAATCTGCAGACTCTCTGTTCTCCATGGCACAGCTGCTCATACAGCCATAAATTGTTTTATATAGATTTTACAACATCCTTTACTTTATTTAGATTTAAAAGAAAGCAATTCTCTTAATTGTAAACCACAGTAAGTGGGGGCAAATCAGTCCGACATGAATTAGTTATGGGCTGTCTGTGAAAGCTTGTACTGTTTAGTAAGGAAAGCAAATGCATTCATCTGCAGAATCTATTTTCTCTCATCATTCTCTCATTCTCTTATCAGCTTTATAAGTACAAATACATAAATCTAACCTAGAGACACCTGAAAGGTTTCGAAGGAAGAATACAAATGTCTCGAATACAGATCACGACTGCATACTAATGTGTTGGTAATACTCTAATATGGATCTTTATATGCAGTCATGTTACTTTCCTACTGGGGTGAGGAAGGTGATGACGGCTCCTCTAATGAATTTTACAGATATTTCTAGCACATTCTGTCTGCACTACTTGCTTTTGTTCAATTCTATAATGGTATCTGCCATGCAACACTTATTTACTCAATTATCAAAACTAAACAAGAATCCTTGGACAGATGAACACTTTTCCTACCTTTAAGCTTGCTGAATTATTTGCTTAGATCTTTCATATGGGTGAATCAAGTGAGATTCATTGAAGCTCTCCTGGCCTCTAATAACATGCATGTTCTTCAATATGACTGGATGACTGTGTAGACCTATCTGTGTTATTCTTCAGACTGATTTTGAAGCAGCCTGTATTCAGTGAATTAGGGCACTGCATTTCAAACCATTGGCCTCTGTCAACATTAATGGAATGATTTTTTTATCTTTTTTTTTTCAATGCACACAGCGGGTTGGCCAGAATCACCTGCTGTTTTTATTTGAGCTCGAGAACCTGCCTGTGCAGTTCAAGCTGAGAGGGAAATTACTGGCGTAGCCATTTGTGATTACAATGTCAAACCACAAATGCCCTTAAACCTGACCTTTACACTGATGACATTCTTTAAAGTTCTCAAATTACAGATATTACAACCTGATACTTTGTCCTGCATGTTATGATTATGATTGGCTGTAAATCACTCTACTCTCTCTCTTCATGCATACCACCACTTTCAGGTAGTGAACAGTTTCTTATGCAGGAATATAACCCTTCAATCATAAAACCTTAGAGATGTACAGATAGATGCAAACTGCAGATGATGTAGATACAATTTCTGACGTTTATCTTATCTGTGGATGCTATAGGTATCTGAGAATTGTTGCTGGACAAAAAAAATCACTTTATGGCCTGGCCAGTGCTGTGGTAGTACCCTGTATTCCTGTCTGAACCCCTTAGCTGTAGAACCCCCTGTTTTATGTTTTATATTTGGATTTTGTTTAATTGTTGTTTTTACTGCAACTTACTTTGTAACTTTATTCAAAAAGGTAATGTATAAATAAAGTTAATAGAAAGGAATTAGGGACAATGTGTAATTTAATCAATGAATCAAAAAAAAAAATAATTCTAATTTCTCTTATTTACAGCTTATATTCAGTATTAAGTATTTTCCTGCCAGAGGAAATAAGTAAGGTTGATGATAGAGATTGAGGACTATGGCTGTTGAAAGAGGCACTGCCTTGCTAGACAGCATCATGCCCTTTTACAGCTCAGTGGGAGAGATATGGGTGCGTACTTTACTAGCGCCCAATGGAAGACAATTTTCAAAAGCACCTCAGTGTCTATCTTCTCCTTTTTTCTATTTCTCTATAGAGCTCAGTGAAGAGGGAATCTTAGATGATTTATGGATGGTCAATAAGCTTATCACTACAGCTGAAGTACCAGTACCTGTCATGTTCAAATGTACAAGAAGAATAGAGCAGGTGAGGTGAGTCGGCAGGTTTACACCAAATGAATTTACTGATAAGTTTCTCTGTTTGTCTGGAGGCATGTTAATCAGTATAATATTCTGTTCTATATTGTTTGGTTGGAATGAAAAACTCCAGTCTCTGGCCCTCTATGGAACAAATAACCCTTTCTGCTGTACATATTTACAAAATCTTTTTTGATGTTCAGAGTGAAGTTAACTTATTCTCATCTTGCCGTACAGATCTATATTAGTTATTTAGCTGTCAATGCTTGTACTGTAGAAATCAAACCAGATGCACAACAACAGAAAGTAATTTAAAATGTCAATTGAAAAGCTATTTTTCTCATCATCCTGCAAAATACAAACACATTAACACTCACCTACAAACTCTACAAAGATATCAAATACTGAATACAAATTTATTGACTGTAGGTGTTGACTGCTGAATAGTTTGTATTTTTTAAACAGCCTAGAATCCTCTCACATTACCTTTCAGAGGATAGAGGAAGGGTTCGCCCTCTGGACCAAGGAAAGACGTGCCATCGTCACCATCATGTTTGGGGTTGTTATCTAAGGAGGTGTTACCACCTAGAAACAAGGAAGAAATTACAGCAATTAACACAGGGCATACTCAATGGGAAGTGAACAAAAACATTTAAGAGCACATTTCACACATTATCAAGACAGAAACATAAGGATAAGATTGTCCACACAGGACCTCTGTAGCTGTTATATCATCTGCTGTCTCTCCTCCCATTTTTCCTTATCCTTGTACTTACCAATGCATTCTAATGTACAGTAACAGTAATATTCATTATGCTTACCACTCTATTTACTTTAGTGCTATTTATATTTCTTATAATGTAGATTTGTTTGTTTTCATGCCTTGTGTGTGCTACCCACTGTTATAATGACCCAATTTTCTACTGAGGATCATTAAAGTTTATCTTACACTTAATGGTGTACACTAAGTACAAGGAGATACAAGGTATCATATTTTAATACTGTGTTTAAATGCTTTAGGACTTATTCCAGAGTGACTTACAGCTGACTGAGCACTTGTGTTAAATTGTTTAAACTGATCCCATATCTGTAAACTCTGTCACCCTGTCACATTCAGTATAAAACACATATGGCACCATTAGATTTACATTTGGGTCATACCTGACAGCCCAAGACATCTAAGAAAAACCCATGGAATCTCTTGGACTAACCTCTGTAGCCTCCGCCACCACCCCCGGCCATACAGCCACCGCCGCCGCCCCCGAAGCCACCGCGGGTCTGCCAGTACTTTTGACAGGCTTGCCCTCCCTGGCCCCCCAGCACCAGTGGTCTGCCGCCCACTTTCTTTCCCTCTATCACACACACTGTGATTCATAACACAGCATGTTACTTGACATCAAATGCATTGGTTTGGTGACAGGTGGAGGCGGAGGTTGGAATGACAGTGCTCCTGTCAGTCAGGGCGGCAGACCACTGGTGCTGGGGGGCCAGGGAGGGCAAGCCTGTCAAAAGTACTGGCAGACCCGCGGTGGCTTCGGGGGCGGCGGCGGTGGCTGTATGGCCGGGGGTGGTGGCGGAGGCTACAGAGGTTAGTCCAAGAGATTCCATGGGTTTTTCTTAGATGTCTTGGGCTGTCAGGTATGACCCAAATGTAAATCTAATGGTGCCATATGTGTTTTATACTGAATGTGACAGGGTGACAGAGTTTACAGATATGGGATCAGTTTAAACAATTTAACACAAGTGCTCAGTCAGCTGTAAGTCACTCTGGAATAAGTCCTAAAGCATTTAAACACAGTATTAAAATATGATACCTTGTATCTCCTTGTACTTAGTGTACACCATTAAGTGTAAGATAAACTTTAATGATCCTCAGTAGAAAATTGGGTCATTATAACAGTGGGTAGCACACACAAGGCATGAAAACAAACAAATCTACATTATAAGAAATATAAATAGCACTAAAGTAAATAGAGTGGTAAGCATAATGAATATTACTGTTACTGTACATTAGAATGCATTGGTAAGTACAAGGATAAGGAAAAATGGGAGGAGAGACAGCAGATGATATAACAGCTACAGAGGTCCTGTGTGGACAATCTTATCCTTATGTTTCTGTCTTGATAATGTGTGAAATGTGCTCTTAAATGTTTTTGTTCACTTCCCATTGAGTATGCCCTGTGTTAATTGCTGTAATTTCTTCCTTGTTTCTAGGTGGTAACACCTCCTTAGATAACAACCCCAAACATGATGGTGACGATGGCACGTCTTTCCTTGGTCCAGAGGGCGAACCCTTCCTCTATCCTCTGAAAGGTAATGTGAGAGGATTCTAGGCTGTTTAAAAAATACAAACTATTCAGCAGTCAACACCTACAGTCAATAAATTTGTATTCAGTATTTGATATCTTTGTAGAGTTTGTAGGTGAGTGTTAATGTGTTTGTATTTTGCAGGATGATGAGAAAAATAGCTTTTCAATTGACATTTTAAATTACTTTCTGTTGTTGTGCATCTGGTTTGATTTCTACAGTACAAGCATTGACAGCTAAATAACTAATATAGATCTGTACGGCAAGATGAGAATAAGTTAACTTCACTCTGAACATCAAAAAAGATTTTGTAAATATGTACAGCAGAAAGGGTTATTTGTTCCATAGAGGGCCAGAGACTGGAGTTTTTCATTCCAACCAAACAATATAGAACAGAATATTATACTGATTAACATGCCTCCAGACAAACAGAGAAACTTATCAGTAAATTCATTTGGTGTAAACCTGCCGACTCACCTCACCTGCTCTATTCTTCTTGTACATTTGAACATGACAGGTACTGGTACTTCAGCTGTAGTGATAAGCTTATTGACCATCCATAAATCATCTAAGATTCCCTCTTCACTGAGCTCTATAGAGAAATAGAAAAAAGGAGAAGATAGACACTGAGGTGCTTTTGAAAATTGTCTTCCATTGGGCGCTAGTAAAGTACGCACCCATATCTCTCCCACTGAGCTGTAAAAGGGCATGATGCTGTCTAGCAAGGCAGTGCCTCTTTCAACAGCCATAGTCCTCAATCTCTATCATCAACCTTACTTATTTCCTCTGGCAGGAAAATACTTAATACTGAATATAAGCTGTAAATAAGAGAAATTAGAATTATTTTTTTTTTTGATTCATTGATTAAATTACACATTGTCCCTAATTCCTTTCTATTAACTTTATTTATACATTACCTTTTTGAATAAAGTTACAAAGTAAGTTGCAGTAAAAACAACAATTAAACAAAATCCAAATATAAAACATAAAACAGGGGGTTCTACAGCTAAGGGGTTCAGACAGGAATACAGGGTACTACCACAGCACTGGCCAGGCCATAAAGTGATTTTTTTTGTCCAGCAACAATTCTCAGATACCTATAGCATCCACAGATAAGATAAACGTCAGAAATTGTATCTACATCATCTGCAGTTTGCATCTATCTGTACATCTCTAAGGTTTTATGATTGAAGGGTTATATTCCTGCATAAGAAACTGTTCACTACCTGAAAGTGGTGGTATGCATGAAGAGAGAGAGTAGAGTGATTTACAGCCAATCATAATCATAACATGCAGGACAAAGTATCAGGTTGTAATATCTGTAATTTGAGAACTTTAAAGAATGTCATCAGTGTAAAGGTCAGGTTTAAGGGCATTTGTGGTTTGACATTGTAATCACAAATGGCTACGCCAGTAATTTCCCTCTCAGCTTGAACTGCACAGGCAGGTTCTCGAGCTCAAATAAAAACAGCAGGTGATTCTGGCCAACCCGCTGTGTGCATTGAAAAAAAAAAGATAAAAAAATCATTCCATTAATGTTGACAGAGGCCAATGGTTTGAAATGCAGTGCCCTAATTCACTGAATACAGGCTGCTTCAAAATCAGTCTGAAGAATAACACAGATAGGTCTACACAGTCATCCAGTCATATTGAAGAACATGCATGTTATTAGAGGCCAGGAGAGCTTCAATGAATCTCACTTGATTCACCCATATGAAAGATCTAAGCAAATAATTCAGCAAGCTTAAAGGTAGGAAAAGTGTTCATCTGTCCAAGGATTCTTGTTTAGTTTTGATAATTGAGTAAATAAGTGTTGCATGGCAGATACCATTATAGAATTGAACAAAAGCAAGTAGTGCAGACAGAATGTGCTAGAAATATCTGTAAAATTCATTAGAGGAGCCGTCATCACCTTCCTCACCCCAGTAGGAAAGTAACATGACTGCATATAAAGATCCATATTAGAGTATTACCAACACATTAGTATGCAGTCGTGATCTGTATTCGAGACATTTGTATTCTTCCTTCGAAACCTTTCAGGTGTCTCTAGGTTAGATTTATGTATTTGTACTTATAAAGCTGATAAGAGAATGAGAGAATGATGAGAGAAAATAGATTCTGCAGATGAATGCATTTGCTTTCCTTACTAAACAGTACAAGCTTTCACAGACAGCCCATAACTAATTCATGTCGGACTGATTTGCCCCCACTTACTGTGGTTTACAATTAAGAGAATTGCTTTCTTTTAAATCTAAATAAAGTAAAGGATGTTGTAAAATCTATATAAAACAATTTATGGCTGTATGAGCAGCTGTGCCATGGAGAACAGAGAGTCTGCAGATTTTGTTCCAGCCAAAGAGCACGGCAGATATT
>BRZM01002779.1:86057-104799 GCA_033238685.1 Lates japonicus | reverse complement strand
GCTGTTTTTCCATTTGTCCAGAGAGCGGGTGTTCTCAGAGGAGCGCACGCGCTTCTATGGCGCCGAGATCGTCTCAGCTCTCGACTACCTGCATTCAGCCAAGATTGTGTACCGGGACCTCAAGGTAAACAGAAACAGAGAAGGCAGGCCAGCTGGGGGGCATGGATGAGAGTGATCAGATATTTGAGGGAAAACTTTTTTTAAAGCCCCCCCCCTTCTCTTATGTTTCTAGTTTTTTTTTTTCTCCATCCAGAAGGAGACGAGTGGCTCAGGATGTGTGGTAATTAAAGAGAGGGACAGGGAAAAGCTCACACAGACATAAAGCAGTAAAGAAGTGCGGGAGGCAGAGGCAGGAAGGGAGGGAGGGAGGGATGGAGGGAGGGGGGTGCTGATGCCACAGAGGTAGAGAGGTAGATGGCTCTGTCTGAGCGTCTGCCTGGCAGCCTTGGCCCCAGCACTGCTCACAGCAGCCAAGAAAACAGAAAGGAGAAAAAGCTGACAGAGAGCGAGAAAAACACTTCAGCCATTAAAATTAAAAGGTTGAGTGGCTCCACTACACGCCTGAAGTTTATTTCCCTCCTCTGCTTGGAGTTTGTGTGTCTGAGTGTGTGTATTGCCACTATGTGGGGTATTACAGTATGGTTTACCTTTCCTCTTCAGAGCTGTAAAACCTTGACACAAAGTATTAGTTTAGTCAATTATAAAAGCTGTTATGTGTTGATTCTCAGTCATGAATGATGAGAATTAAATATTTTTGAGATGAATATGGGCCAGCATCCAATAAATGCACTGTCAGGGTTACAGTTTTCTCTGCTATTTCCTTAGATGGGGAAAGTTGCATTGTGGGAATTGCTGTGTATTTTGTTTCCCTCCCAGTTGGAAAACCTGATGCTGGATAAAGATGGCCATATCAAGATCACCGACTTTGGCCTCTGCAAGGAGGGGATCACAGATGCTGCTACCATGAAGACCTTCTGTGGCACTCCAGAGTACCTTGCACCTGAGGTAACACTTCTGTTTTCTTATAACCTGATTTACATTTTTAACTGTTTCTACCACTCATGCCTTGAACCTCTCAACCATCTTTTCCTGTTCTTTATCTTCATGAAGATTTTTCTTTCGTGACTTAAAGCAATTTATGATCTGTGTTTTTCTGCCTTCCCACTTCTTCAGTCTCCTTTTCTCTTCTTGCTTTGATCTTCACCCCCAATTTATCCATCAATACATTATGTAACAGCCATTATACAGTTATGAGTGCAAGCACCACCAGCAACCACCCCAAAGTAAGGTATGAAATATAATGTCACAGTGTATGCTGAAAATGAAGGGCAGGAGCAAAATAAACTCTCTGGTGAGTGTATATGCTGCAGTGTCAGTAACTTTTTTGTTCCTTTTTATTTGTGAACATCAAATCAAAAGGCTCATTTCAGTCACTTCAATCAGTTCACATTACTGTCACTGACAACTTACAGTATATATTTTGTGCAGCATGTTAGTTCCGTGCATCATATACAGGTACAATCATATGCCGCCAGGTCAAGTATGTTATAAAGCATTAGTCCATCACCTGCTTATCAACCTAAATATTTGTTAATTACAATACAAAATGACAGTACGAGGTCAACATCAAACTTAAATTGATGTGCTATATGATATTCTGCTCTACTGAAAGTGTATCACAGGTGACATAAGAAGACATGACTGATGATTTTAGTGTGCTTAAACACATCTGAGACTGATTATGTACAGTGCTTTTTTATTTTTATTTTATGAACGTAAGATTGACTGAGGCTTTGTAGTACACAAAAGCATCTGTGGCATCCACAGGCAGCCGATCCATTAGGCAGCATTTCTGCAGCGCTCAGGGTTCCACCAGGACGGCCCCTGTGAACTGTGGGACTTGCACACTGTTGCCCACTGCACAGCACCTGTTTATCTAACAACAGCTCAGGCTGATTAGTTTAACTAACAGGATTATTACTGATCTTTGATAAATGGGCATACTCTGCAGAGGACACACAGAGAGTGCACACAAACACAGTACCCCTCAATTACGAAGTGATGATTCAGGTACTTTTTCACGGCCGTGTACCCATAATACCCTGCATTTTATAAGGATGTTTGAAATGTCTTCCTAGTGGAATTTTTGTATGTACATTTTCATTTGCAGATTTCACAGGCGGAGCGTTTCCATAATAACAGGGTGAACTGTAAATATGCAGCTTAAGTGTGTGAATGAGGGTGTTGGTTGAACTGGAAAAGGGCACAGCACAGCACAACGCTCACACACACACACACACACACAGACCACCACCACCACCACCACCACCACATTCTTGTAATAATTTTTTGCAGCCATCCGCTGTCCAGCCATCAGCGCTGCTTCACTCGAAGGCCAGCAGATCAACTGGCGAGAGAGCCTTGCAGGACTGTGGGTGGTGGAGACAGAACGATGGAGATGTGGCGATGAAAGCAGGAGGGGAGAGGCATAGTGTATATCCCACTTGAAAAAGTATGGAGGACAATTTGGCGCAGCATTTTGTGCTTTTTTTTTTTTTTTTTTTAGAGTCCCTTCCTTTGCGTGCCAAAAGCTGATTGGAGGCTGTTGGTTATTTTTCACAGGATGTGCGTCTGTGTGCGTTTATGTGTGTGTACGCGTGTGTGCTGTGTGTGTGATTGCAGTAGAAAGTGCGGGCTAAAGCGAGGCAGATGGCGGCAGATGGGCGAGGTTGGAGGAAGGTGCTCGGAAAAAACCTGGAAATCTACACCGCCGCCACTCGCCCGCCCGCTCGCTCTGCTCGCCCGCCCGCGTGTAAAAATAACACAGTTTGCTCGGAGCCAAGTTACAGAGATGCAAAGTAGCCGGGATTAAAAAGAGAAAGGGGGAGGTGGGGGTTGAAGACAGAGGAAGATGAGAAGGGAGAGAAAATATTTCAGGGTTACAGGAGTGAAATTCAGACAGTTCCTGTGTTTGCCGTCAGTGAAAAGGGCAGATGAGAAGTGTATAAAAAGGGTCTGTGTATGCTGTGTGCCTGAAGGAAGTCATACACATACTTCCGCAGCACAATGCCGTAAAGTGAATAATTCCTCAGCTGAACTTGTAAAGCATTAGATTGAAGAGTGAGTGTTTGTTTCAAGGATAGTCAGAAATAAAATAAAGATTAATGTGAGATTAATGAACAATATGCTGTATAAGGTCCTTGTAAAAGGATGGAACAGGATCAGAGAAAACACATGGGGAGTGTTTTCTCTCTGTTTTCCCATATTTTTTGTGTTTGACACATTTCCTTGTGGCTATGTTTTTTGTTGAAAGTGTTGAAGGGGATGGATTTGGGCTTTTTTCCATGTATTTGTATGTGTTTGTTTTTATTCTGTTTGTATGTTGTATATGTTTGGCATTATGATTTTTCTTTTTTTTATTGTAGCTGTAAATGTTACATAAACATTGCAGCATATTCAGCCATTAGACATCAGGACTGTGTCAGCATAAACCAATTTCCAAATGATGACACTTTGGAGATAGAAGGTCTGTGTTTGACACCAACAATATGTGAGTGTATGTTCACTGTGAGGTGTGTGTGTGTTTGTGTTCCCTGCTGGGTATTTGGGCTGGTACAGCCACAGGCTGTGTGTGCCCATCCTGTCCCATCTAGTCTTGTCCAGGCTGCCAAAGCTCTTGTCCCGTGAACAGCTTCTAGCTGCCACATGGCTGCCCCATCAGGGACCAGGACAGGACAAGACTTTCTCCCTCATGGCTGCTTTTAACCAGACCTCTCCTCCCTCTCCTCTTTTCTCCTCCTATCCGTCTTCGTCTCTTCTCTTTTCTCCCCTGCTGATTCATCTCATTTGTTACTTCTTCTGTCCTATTTATTTGTCCCGTCTTTTTCTAAAAATATGCACACGTAACCACACATACTGTACAAACACACACACACACACACACACACACTTACACTCCCATGCCTCCATGCCTAGGGCTGTGGGGCAGCATTCTGGCTCTGTGTGGATTAATCTGCTCCCTGCCTGCAACCGAGCTGCCACCACTTTCTTTGGTCCCAGGACACACACCCTCTTACACACTCACACACTGACACATACATACATATACATGCCCAACTGGACAGCTTGCATTTGTATACATTTCTATACCTTTTTTGTACAAAGACTCAACACACAGCACACACAGCTTAAAACAGCCTTGTGAGCTGCTCTGAATTTCATAAATTGCACTCTGTGTGTGTGTATGTGTTTCTGTGTGTGTTCGTGTGTGTGTGTGTGTCCCTCCTCAAGCTGCAGGGACTGAAACAACACCAAACATCCTCCTAGTTTGCCTCACTCTCAAAACTTTATGAATTTGATGAGGACGGATAAATATTCCATCTGCTGTGTGTGTGTGTGTGTGTGTGTGTGTCTGACAGTCTCCCAGCAGTCTAAGCCAGTGTTATCCCTCCAGCCGTACCAATCAATAGTATATCTGGAGCTGGCGGCGTGCTTCATTCCCCCAGCTCTTCTCTGAAGCTGCCAACAGGGTGACCAGCTTAATGCACACATACACATAAAATAGCACTCATAACTCTCTTATTCACTTCCACGCACATGTTGACTTGCACACACTGAAGCAGCCGCCTGCATCATTAGCAGTTTAGTGTAGAATGTGCGAGCTCAGTCAGTTAATGACCAGCTTTCTGTGGTATCGGGCTGCTGTGGAAACCCACAGGCAGCTGTTTGGTGTTTTCTCTCACCCTGTCTCAGTGCACAGTGACATTTGACATGATTTACAGCAGGGGTTGTACAACAGAACCTCATCTGTCACTTAAAAGGAGAAAACCCCAGTAAAATGTTTGAAGAATAATTTTTTTTCTGCTTACCTTTACAACCCTTCATTATATTGGTGTGATTGTAAATTACAGTATTTACAGAATTATAGGCTTTAAGATGCAGGATTTCTGATTTGCAATATCAAGGTAATACTGAATACATATCAGCGACTGAAACAAGAATATTTTGGCTTCTGAGTGAGAGGTGCTCACTGTTGTTAAAAGTGGCCATAAAGCACTTATTAATAGTATATTTGTTCATTGTTATTATATCAGACTGATTTATTAGAAATAGGTTCATAAAGAGTAATTTTGAAATGTCATACTCATGGATATTCACCACTATAAAATTGGCAGTTTGGACATCAGATATGAAATTTTATTAACTCAAACCATTTTATATTATTTAAATGTTTAAATATTTACATGTGCCTGAAATCCAAAGCTCAAAGGTTATAAGTGTGTGTCAGTGTAGAACATGGGAGCATAAGTGCTTAGGTTTAATGTCAGTATGTATTACATTTGAGTGTTTTCGCTTAGTTTGGTGGTGATGTATTTTCACAGTCAGTCAGTCTGCAGTTTGGATAAACAAGTCTCTAGTCAGTCTAAGCTATTTGTGTATTTATGACACCTGTACTATCTGCAGCTGCCACCCATCTTGCTACTGCTAATGACAGATATTAGTTCCGTGCGCAGTATATTTTTGAATCATTTGATATTGTGACATTGCTGTATAGTTTTATTGTGTAATTTTGTAATAGTTGTGTCAGAAACGTGTTGTTGTGTGAGTATGTTTGCGCATGTTTGCATCCGTGTGTTAGTGCCTGTTGGTGTGTGTTCACGTCTACCCTGCCTGGTCCATTATTAATAGTGAGTGAGATGTTATTATTATTGGCGAGATGTACAACATATGCTGTTCTGGCTGCTCTCCAGCCCTGCCTGTCTGTCTGTCCATCTGTCTCACACACACACACACACACACACACACACACACACACACACACACACACACACATACACATACACAAACATATATGCAACATACATGCACACTCATCATGTTAATAAGCTTATTATCTTAATGAGGGCCTCGACAGCACCTGAAATACCTCAGTTACTGTGTCTTCCTCCTTTTTCCTCTCTTCCTTACTCTTCCAGAGGTGAGCAAACGGGCATGTGAGAGGATGAAAGAGAAGGAACAAGCACAGGAAGACATGGTTAGAGGACAGAAAAGGCAGGATAAGACAGGATTGGGGAGACTTAAGATTAGAATTGGAGCGTCAACTCAGCCCAGACACAAGACTTTGATATGGGGACCGGCTTCTTTCACAAGACCTCTCTCCCCACACTCGCAACACAGCAGCTCACAGTACAGTACCTGTGGTAGCCAGCTTGGAGGTTGGACCGGCCCTGACCTGTGTTGGGGGCTGTTCCTGCCTTTTCCATCCAGGGACGCTCCTGTCTGCCCCTGCCAGGAGAGCATCGGTGTGCCAGGGAGAGCTGGCAGGGACTGGGGAGGGGGCATCTGGTGGGCCACACCAACACACTGACTCCCTTACTGTAACGGCCTCTGAAGACCTGCCATCCCATGATGTTTGCCTCTGCATATGTGTGTGTGTTTGGAGAGAGGGGGGCTACCATCCACACCTCAGCCCTTGTTATCTGTGCTGCCGCTTCTGTTCATTTCAAAAAACTTTTACTGTTTTTTTTTTTATTTATCCCCTGAGCAAAATGGCATATTGACTCTCCTTTGCTGTCTTTCCTTGCTCATCTGTCTCTTCACCGAATACCTGGGGCAGTCTATATTGTCCAATAAAAGTAAAATAAAAGCAGACAACCAACAAAACCACGGTCCCATTTAAAAAAAAAAAAGCCAAACTTAGAATCTGTTCTCTACTCTCCTCAGGTCCTGCTGGGAGTGGCAATGACTATGGTCGGGCGGTGGACTGGTGGGGTTTCAGTGTAGTGACGCATGAGATGACAAAGTGGCCGACTGCCATTCCCCACAACCAAGACCACGAGAAGCTGTTTGAGCCATCCTCATGGAGGACATCAAGTCTTCGTGACTCTGTCGGCCGATGCTGTCCTGCTGTCTGGCCTGCTCATCAAAGACCCCAACAAACGGTGTGTCCAGGTTTAATGTGTGAAAGATGTGAGCAGAGGCACAAATTCAGGGCAGGGAATAGTTCTGCATGTGAATCATTTTACATTTAAATTATTCTTTGTTCCTACAGAGAGGTTCATTTTAGTCATTTTGCTAATGTCACGTTTGCCTAACTTACTACTGCACGTTATATCTATTTACTACATTATCAGTCAACACATCCTTTAACACATAACAGCTTTATACACAGTACTGTGCTAGTATTGTAGGCATTAAAAGAACAGAATGCTTTTAAAATGCACAAATAATTTTATTCAATCAATCAATTAACTTAATAAAAAGTGCAGTAAACAGAAAACATCTAATCAACATTTGTGACCACTATTCGCCTTTTTAAACAGCACCAGTTCTCCTTGGTACCTGTACGCAGTTTTTAGGGTACTTGGCAGATAGATTGTTCCCACCATCTGGAAAATTTACCAGTTCTGTGAATTTAATCTGTCTCAAAGTGTCTTCTGTCTCTTCTGTAATCCTGACTGACTCATGATGTTGAGATCAGGGCTGTACCATACCATCTGTTTTAGGGACTCCCTTGCTCTTGACCTTAGACTCATCTAATGCCTCCCTGATGATTAAGAACCTAAACGTCAAAAGTGTTCAAACCTTTGCACAGTGCTGTATATATACATAGATTGTCTAAACTTTTGAACGTGCAGTGTTTTGCCAATTTCTTTAAGGGAGATAGTTTGCTATCTTTACCTAATTACTTGAATGGAAATTACGAGCCAAGGTGTTTCATTCACCAACTGGCCTCATTTGTGATCCTCTGAGTGGATAACAGCTTAGAATACAAGCAGTTATTTAGCTTGAAGAAAGTAATATCTTTTCATCACTTCTAATAACTTTTATTTGAGTACTCTCTGTTCTCCTGGTTCAAGTCAAATGTTCCTCCTGATGTTTTTTAATTACATTCCTCTACTCTCCTCTAGGCTTGCAGTGGAGGACCAGATGATGCTAAAGAAATAATGAGACACAGTTTCTTCCTCTGGTGTTGACTGGCAGGATGTCTATATGATAAAAAGGTACGCAACATGATGTAAAGCCGCATGTTTGCCCTGTATGTGCTACTGTCATAAGGCATAAAGATGGCAGTTGAACTCACTATAAAGACACATCTAGTTATTTTATTTACCCCTGCATTTTCATAACTGTGCATTGTAGTTAAGGTAATGAATTCTGGCAGAGAAAGTTAAGGTTTTTGATGCAACACACATCATACATGAATGCACATGATGTATGCATGAGAACAGACAGGCAGCCGTATAAAGCTCAGGACATTAAGTGGGAGAGGTGTGACCTTTGTATCCTGGAGGTCTATCAGTCTGTGCATGTGTTTGCTCATATAACACCACTGAGTGTGAGGCAGGGCCTGTGTGGCAACACCTATAGCATGTTAGACAGGTGCAGAGCTGAGCTGAGACAGGTGGCTACTCTACCATCTCTCCTGTTCTCACGCCCTCACTCTCCCTTCCCTGTGCGTCCCTTCCCTCTCTCTCCCTTCTCTGTGCGTCCCTTGCCTCACTTCTCTTCCCTTCCTTTCCTCACTCTCCCTTCCCTGTGCGTCCCTTCCCTCACCTCCTTCCCTGTCTCTCTCCCTCCTTTCCCTTCCCTCCCCCTTTCCCTTTCCCTTCCTCTGCTCACCTTATTTTCCTTCCTGGGAAATGTGATTTCACACTTTTTGTTTTTCAGAGCTGGAACAACGAGATGTTGTGTAAAACAAAAGAAAAGTTTTGGGTGAGAGATGTTTGGGTGCAAACAATGCTGTGAAACTGAAAAAAATATGTAATTGCCTTATTTGGAGAAGTTAAATGTGAAAAAATATAGCCTGCCCAAAAGCCTAACATACTGTAATATCTATCTATCTATGCATCTGTTCAATCTTGTTATTACACATTCAGTCTTAATGGTCTACAACGGCTAGTTACAAAAAGCTTTATTGGCAAAAATCAACTACAACAAATTCAGCCAAACACTTTGGGAAAAATAGCAGCAAGTGTCATAATGTCACAGCTCATCCATAAACAGGCATATCATCATCACTGATGTGCTGAGAAAACGGAGCAAATAGTCATTCTGACATTGAATATCAACAAAGGGGGATGAGAGAGATGCCAGAGTTAATTGGGAGCAGTGTATGGACAGAATAGTAATACAGCGTTTGGCTGGGAGAGTGGAGGAATGAGCTGATGCCTGGGCTCCAAATGGAAGGAAGCAGAGTGTTCACAGTTCATTACCACTTCCCTTCTCTCGCTAATCAAAACACAAAGCACTACAACGTGTCAACAAGGAAGTGTGTTCATTTTTACTGAGAATATATAGATGTGAGTATGTGTTTTTGTGTGTGTGTGTGAAGGAAGGCGTGGATTTGGTCATGTTATATTAGTATATGTGTACGTGTGTGTGTAGTATGTACTGTGAGAGGGTGTAGACGGTATGTGGTTAGGAGTTTTGTGTCTGTGTTTGCAGCAGTGTATGGCTGTGTGTGCTTTTGTACATACATGTATACCTGCAATATATACTTAATATGTAATATATATTTATTCTATTAAGTCATTCATGCAACTGAATGACACTTAACCAACCAACTGAAAATTGGCCCATCAAGCATATTGAGCCAAGCCAGTTAATAAGATAAAACATTAAAAATCACATAAGAAAAAAACTTGATGATATGACTTACAAATACTTGGAAAGATTTTTGCAGTTGAACTATAAGCTTTTCTTGTGCAGCATCATCCTCTAAGAGAACATACATATCTGGGCCCTTATGACACAATCAGCCTCCATCCGCAGCGCTAACTGGCTGAGAGCCTCCAGTCGTCTCACACTTCAGACAGGCAGCAGGAAGAGCCCAGGGTGGCCACAACTCATTTATGCTTTTCTCTGGGCTAACTCCGGTTATTAGCTGGAATCAAATGATCCAACATGTCTTGTGCCACAGGCAGGCCCAGCACAGAGAAGCTCAGTGTGTGTGTGACATGAGAGAGAGGGAGAGAGAGAAAGAAAAAGGGAGAAAGCGAAGGAGAGAAGAGAGAGAAACAGAAGTACAAAATTCCATTAAAAGCATCACACAGAATGGATGGGCAACGATCCATGCCTGAGAAACTGTGACGCTAAAAATTAAAAGTATTTTTCAACTCAGATTGTGCCCTCAGAGGATTTTCATATGGCCCCTATGAGATGTCAGCCTTTTCCCTTTTAAAACGGTGGCTGATTAATTCTAACCGACCCTATGATTGAATAGTACTACTAGCATTGTGTATCATAGTATAAACTCATTCTCTAAAGGTCTACTTATAGGTAAGTAAGACACTGGATGAGATACCGTATATAAATATAATTTTCAAGGTATTTTACTGTAATGTAACATGCTTTACAACACTTGGCCCCACACACAGACCTAAAGGAGGAAGGACAGAAGCAACAGTGAAGCTTCAGTTTGGAGAGGAGTCCTGAGGAAAATCAAGACATGCAGCCATGCTACAGTTCTGAGACCATACATAGACACAGCAGTACGTTTAGCTAAATGCTAATGTCAGAATGCTAACGCGCTGATACATCTTACCATCACCATCTTAGTCTAGTGCACTAGAATGCTAAAAATTACCAATTAAACACAAACAGCACTGAACACAAAATAGGCAGATGGAAATGACATTAGTTTTGGTTCTGGTCATTGAAAAGTATTGAACAAATTCAAATTCTGACCCAATGATTGCTATTGTGAAAAGTGATTAAAATCCATCCAGAGGGGCTAAATATATTCGTGTACCAAATTTCTATGAAGCTATGAAATGTATTTGCAAGACTACAGTCAGTACACAAGCATATTGGACATTTTCTGGCTTTCAGTTGTGACAACTGCATTTTCAGCAACTTATAACTTCTTGTTGATGTTATTTTTTTTCATATTGTGCCACATTATGGCAAAAAAAAACAAAAAAAAAACAAAAAGATGTAATCATTTCGACACAAACACATAATGGCGTACATGTACTTATTTTGTGACCAAATAATACAGAGTATTTAGTTCACACATTCCAACAGATCTCTGCACCTAGAATCAAAGCCACCTTCAAATTTGTTCCATGTCATTTGTGCCTTTGTTTCCACATTCTCCTATGTCAGCTACTATGGCAAGGCAGCTAATTTGCCCTCCAAGGTTGTTATTCCACCTCTCCTCCTCTTCTTTCCCTGCTCTCTCAGGCAGTTTTGGCAGTATCCTCGGTGAGAGCTGGCCCTCATTACTCTCTGCTGAGTCTTTTGGCCTTAAGGCTGCAGTGTCTTGTCCTCCATTCCCCAGTCCCTCTCTCCCTGTCATGCTGTGGGCTCCAGTCTTATCTCCCTGGTCCACAAAGCTCCTGTGGATGTATGCTGCTATCCACTCGCAGCACGTTGTTCCCAATCATCTCCTTCCCACGTCGGTGAAGGCAGAACATTGTGCCAACTTGCCCCCACAATTAGGACAGAAAGACCGTATGTGGTACAAAGCTGCTGAGCCTGCGAGAGGTTAGGGCAAATGACAGTTCTCTACATGCAGCAGCTAATGGTGTATTTTTTTTTACTTAGCTTCAATAAGTCTGGTTTATCAGTTAGAGATGTTGAATATAAATTGATTATGATTATGAAATACAAGCTTTAATATGTAAAAATTTAAGTACCTTTTATGTAGAACCGCAGACTAAATGGTAAATTCTGCTGAATGAAGAGAACTATGACATATTCAATATATCTACTGACAGCAGTTGAATGTGATGTCTTTTCAGATAATAATAAATGTTATGAAAGACATGCCTTAGTGCTTGAGGTTGTATACAAATAAATGGAGAACAGAGAAAATCAATTTCTTGCTGTATATGCAGACTCATTGTAACAGTAAAAAGCTTGCAGCTAAGTCATATTTGTGATAAACACAGTGTCACAAATGTAATATGGACACATACAGTAAATAGACAAATATATTCTCTCACAAGTTAATCTGCATTTTGCTTGGTCATTTCCTATTTGGCATTCAGCTCTCTCAATCCAATTTAAAGAGAATGTCTAGTGTCAGAGAGAAGGGGAATTTATTCTGAGCCAATAAAAAACAGGCGCTTGGTGAAAATCACCATCGGCAAGTCATTAAAAGTGGGAGAGGAGCTGGGTGTGTGGAAATGGCTCATTGGCTCCCCAGGTGCTACTCACAACAAGAGACCTGGACACGTAGTCCAAGGCCCTGATGAATTGAACCATAAAGGTGATTGGCTCAAATGAAAGTCTGCGCCTCTGAGGCAAAAACGCATCCGTTTGATTTGAATACATCACTGGGCTGAAAGGACAGCATGCTCAACCTGGAAGAAAATGATACATGGGCCTAAACAAGAGATTTGCACAGTGGCTCAGCATGAGTTCCAGCATCAAACCTGGCTGGCAAGTGAGACAAACCAAGCCTGTGGGATACATAAGCCTTCATTACTGCGCTGCTACTGGTTGTCAGGTTACGGATGCAAGGCCTCGGGTGCAATGTGTGATTTTGGAGCAGCGGCTGCCTGCTAATTACCAACCTAGGCAACACGCAGCCATTAAAAACGCAACCCCGAGTGTCTGCTGAGCTAATTTGTCTAATTACATCTTTGTAACTTATGAAAAGACCTAACATTACCCTGAAGGCTTGCTTTCGGAGTGGGAGCTGTGTAGATAGTAAATGAAAACTTTGCTGTCTTACTACAGCCACACAAGTGCCTCGATAGCTGCAAGGCACTGGGAGTATAGGAAAGATTTTGAGGAGGAGGTGGTGGAACCCCTGTTGGGTGATGCTGTAACTATGTCTATATCCCCAAGATTCCTCTCCCATGGGACAGCCACCCACATCCTGTCGACAAGCCTCCTGTTTATTTTTCTCATCATTAATGTGGCGTTTTTTTTTCTGAATTTATCAGCAAAACCAATATTTGGTGCCTGTTATGAGATGCGCAGGCTCCCAGTCAGTGTAATAGATTGTGACCGAGCCGTCACAGCGATGAGGGCCTATGGCAGCTCTCCTAACAAGCATCTCTAATAGGAGGAGGAAGGGGGAGGTGGGCGGACCTTTTGTGACATGTGTCAATTTACTGAATTTTGAAAGATTTAGACAAAAAAAATCTTCCAATTATTGTGGTTGTGAAATGCAAATATGTTTCCAAATTGAGTGCTGTCTTTGGGAACAATTTTCATTCAGAGAATCCGGGTTGCCACTTATACACATCTCACATATGTTGTTGAGCAAGTGTTTGTTAGTTAATAACTCAGACACTCCATCATATCACCTCAGCTTGAATGACAGCAACGGAATGGAACACATGAAATCAGAGATGATCAGACAAAAAGAGAATAATCATGGCAGGCTAACTCAGAAAAAGAACAAACAGGATGATGCCATCTACCGCCTTCCTTCCTTCTTCCTCCTCTCAACAACAAGAGCAGCTGGTTGACTGCGATACCATCTCTAAGTTTCAGCATAGCAGCTCCCAGGAGCCTGGCAACTTGGCTATTCTGGGGCCAGATCTCCTGCCTACGTGGGATCGTGCTCATCTTTCGGCCCCTGGAGTACCCCCTACACTCCCACATGGCTGACCTTAGTGGGGCTGGGTGCCAGTGATCCACCACCACGCTGCCAAACTGGAAGGGACCACTGTTAAAGTGGCATATGTGATGGTTTCAATTATTAACAATGGAAGAAAAATGCATGATGTGTGTATGTGTATATGTTTGTGTGCCTCAAAAAGACTTGGGTTATAGGCAGATAAGATTTAAAAAGTGTTGACCTTGTTTGCTCTGAACGAATCTGAAAGGGAAAAAGTTGTAATCATACTTGAAGAATCTCTGTCTCAAATTTGCAATCAGAAGATAAAGCAATGCCAGTGTGGTTTGTAATCCGTCAGTCTTGACTCAACCCACTCATTTGTGGAGAGCGTGGTGCACTCAGGGCCAGCCAGAGATGTGTCGACTGAAACCTAGACACAACCTCAGAGACCCGATGAGGCCTGCTATCTCCTCTAGTTTTTACTCGCTTTGCCTCAACTCTTTCTCACTGCCTCTCTCACTCTCTTTTTTCTAATCAGGTGAGATTTTATCAGGCCCCCTCTGTCAGTAACCGCTATCGGTTGTGAAATTTCAGAAGGCAAAGCGTGTGGGAACCACAGTATCAGTTGTGCTCATCTCGCACAGCACCTTTACAGACGCGCGGGCGGTTTCTGAAAAAGCGAGAAAAGCTTCACAAAGAGCATATCGGGGGCCGGTTTAACACAAACTGACAGTGGAAATACTTTCATACCCTGTTCAACCTCTTCTCTCTGCGTCCTCCCTTTTCTGTGCTTGTTTTCTTTGTGTACCACCTCTGCCAGACTCTACTGGCTCATTCCAAGATAGATTTACAACATCGAGAAATTACATTTAAGGAGAGGCCGCCATTAGCATGAATCTAGAGATATGGAGAAGAGATGCCAGGTGCGATAGTCTGCTGTCTTAGAAATCCCTATCAGTCAGACCATTCTTACACATGAATACAAACACCTGAAGGACAAAAAATGGAGCTGAATGGTGGCCTCTCCCTGTGGGCTCACATTATGTGCACTATGGCACCATTCAGAGCAAGTATATTCTTCCACAAGCTAAACTGATGCTCTACATTCAATATCAGGATCAAAGTTAATTCTTTGCACTTACAATTGAGCTGGCTGATTGAATTTCAGGGTTCCAATAAATACAGAATGTCATTAGAGCTCCCAGCACGGATGCACCGTAACACAAAGTAATCCCCTGGGTGCTACTGAGACGCACTCTCTCAGTGAGCAGAAAGGTAATCCAGCTGAGAAGTGGGGTTGTGATCAAAAACTTTGATTCTCAGCATGAGGTGGTAAAATGTGGGTGGGGAAAGGAATGAGTGAAACTTATTCACTTGTTCAACTGCTCTTAGGTTTTTTTTTTTTGTAGAAGTGTAATTTATTGATTTATTTATTTTTAAATCTTGTCCTGTGCAGTTGGAAAATATTCTCAACAGACAAATGAATCATGCATAATAGCAGTGCTGGCTGATAGAAACACTTTTCCAATAATTGACTTGTATAAAAATAAATAAATAAATAAATGTTTTAGGACTAGCATTCAAATGACTTCACCAAAATGAATTCCTTTTTTGTCATCAGATTGAAGTTGAATTAGATTTTGTTAAGTCTAATTGTTCAAAAATTTTAATTATCTCATTTTATGCCTTTATTAGATGGGGGCAGAGAGATGTCAGGGAACAAGAGGGAGATAGAGATACAACAAAAGAAATCAGTCAGACTTGAACAATCAGTGTTGCAGTTCATGGCCAGTGTCTGAACCCCTAAACCACAGAGGTGGCATGTATCCTGACAACTTTAATTGTGAAGGTTGACTGATTGATTCAAAGCCCTGGTACAGTAATAATGTCTGGGTTCCTCATGTATAGGAATTTCTAGACATAAGGAAGGACATTAGCAGTTGGACTAGGACTTAGACTTCCAAGTACTAATTTCTAATAATAGGTGATCTGTTCTTGTCCTCCTGATCCCTAGAGGTGCTGCCATCTCTTTTCTTTCCTCCTTCCAAATACATTAGCATAGCTAGCAGTGCGGGGGCGTCGGTGGCTCCATCAGTAATGTCATGGGCACTTTAACATGATGAAGCTCGCCGCGGCCCCGCTGGCATGAATAATTCACATTACCACGCACCCAGAGAGAGATAGAGGAAAAGAGAGAGAGAGAGGGAGAGAGAGAGAGGGAGAGAGTGTGTGTGTTTGACTTTGCAACAATGGATTGTGGGAACAGATGTGTGATTTTTAAGGCGCATGGGTCTCTGTTTTGGGTGAGTGGGCAATTTTAATTCAATTTGATATTTCTCTTTTAAAGGGAGTCGAGACCTTGAGCTGGGCTGGGGGAAATAAATAAGGTGGGATCAGAAGAGAGAGCCGTGGTTATGGGGTGGAAGGGGAGAGGTGTGGAGGTCCTCCTCGCCATCCATCACAGTGGCACTTCAATGATTGTCAAATAAGTAGCCCTGTCCAAACCCATCTTTTATCATTATGTATGAATGGATCTATCTGGGGATCGCATCATCCAACACATGGGAGGGCTCCATCTCATATACATGATAGGAAGACGGTATGGAAATGGGATACATGATAGTAGAATGGCTTGGATGGGGAGATGGATTCACATCACTGGTTGGGAGAATGGACTCTTGGTCTCTGCCTACTCTGTCAGTCTTGGAAATAGAAAATGTACAAACTACTAGCACCATTCACAGTGGTTGCCTCTCTGAACTTAATGCAACACATTATTTTTGTCTACTAATGTCACCAGAATAGCGCCTCAAGTGGCACTGACAAGCCTCTCTCTTTACAAAACATGTTCATAAAAGTCTCAGAAATACCTAACATAATATTTACCATGCTTCCGATGCTTTGGGGTTTAGGCGAGTTTACATAGTACACTCCTGGGGTCTTGGCTCCAAAGCTGATGTGAGAACTTTAATGTAAATAATTCCTTAAAGGTGGTGAAACTCTTGGCATGTGGGATTAAGAGCTATGTACAAAAGCTGCTCTCAATCGACTCCAAATTGTCCACATGAGCCTTCTAAAACCAGCTCACAGCCACCTTAATCTCTGCTAATGTACTTAAGCATAGATGTTTCCTTGGCAGAAATGCCTGGTTACAATTTAGAAACTTTTCCTCATTCCTGGGGTAACCTACTACAATCCAAGTCCTTTTAGCCGTAGACAAATGTGATGTAGAAGACATCAGATGTAGTGCAGTTACATACAGCATGTGTAAGTAGGAGGCAGAATCCACATTACAGACACCAAGTCTGTTGACTACATAAGACACTGCAGATAATGAATTCGGGCTGCCAAATTTCAAGATGTGCAAAGATAAAGCTGTTATAAACAAGGAAAAAACAACAACGATAACATCAGTGATTGGTTGTGATTATCAACCAACTAACACTTGTGTCTCAGAAATTCAAATTACAAACCTGATGTTAGGCAATGCCAGGGACCAACCTAATATTATTATTATTCGAGGGCAGACATAACCCAGCGTTGGGATGATTACATTTGACTTACAATGATTTCACCCCCTGCATGAAAACAACAGCTTGAAAAACTAATGAACTATATTCCCAAAGTAGCTTTGTTGCTCCTGCCTTTACTTTAAATAAGTCATCACCGTGAAAAATGTTTGATTTCTCCTGCGTTTAGAAAGCAGAGATAAAGTCAACCCATCTGTCCCTCAACTGCGGTGCAGTGCAGCCCGGAGGGAGGGTTTATCCTACATGGTAAAGTGCATCTGCATCATCCTCCACTCGCATCATTATCCTCCTTCGCTATCACTTCCCCAGCTGGGCCTTTTTGGAAACAGGGGACTGACATATTGACGGGTAAACACGCTACAAAAGGATCTGGCGCCCGTAATGGAAAAAACACTTCCGTGTGTTGGACCCTGGCGCTATGCTGGGCTTATAGAGTAAGCCATTGTCTGGTGTCACCTAATTGGATCAAGTTTGTGTGGAGAACAGATGTGTACAGCTGGCTGGGGTAACACTGGACCAGAAGATGCCAGGCTGAAATTACTTTGAAAATCGTTTCTGCCTCCACAAGAACAAGTGAAAAGAGAACAGCAGAGGAAAATACAGTATAAAAAACATATAACGGTGCAGTCTGAAAGTAATAAATACTTTCCCTTTGGTGTGGATTAAAAAGGTCCCTAATTTTCTTTTGCTCATCCACAGGCCCAGCCGTGCGATGAGACCCCAGATACGAAGAAGGCTGGCGCGGATTAGCACTGGCAGTTGGTGCTTATAGCCACAGTGGCCAGATCCATATTGGGGACAAATTATGTGCAAACCAGTGTTGCTGATCTAATTAAAGAGCTGGCCGCAATTGTCATCAGGATCTGACATATTTCAGCCTTGAGTCTTTTATACCTGCAGGTGAGCTGCGCCAAAAGTGAAACATCGGCATGAACAAAGAGAGATGAAGAGATGAGAGCAGTATTTCCAATCAAGCTCTGCCTCCCCCTCCAACACAGCTCGATTTTAACGAAGTAATGAGATCTAACTTGCTTAAATATTGTATTCTGCAAATCATAGGAAATTACCTCAAGAGGCAGTAATCACTGTGCCAAATTACTGCAGCTCGCTAATTTCATTTCTCCCTAGCATTTGTACAGTTAATGGAGAATATTCAAAACAAGGCATTTTAATGCTGCCAGGTCCCAGGGTGTACAGTACAAAATGTAACTTGCAACATAAATGAAAACAAAAACCATTACTTCTTCCCACAGCTTTCCTCCCTCCTCCCTTTTCCTCTGCCACCTCTCTCCTTCCTCGCTCCTCAATCTCCTCTCACTCCCTCCCTCCATGGTGGGAGTTGAATCTAATTCTCAGCCTCTGGCAGTGGCGTGTGGCGGGCGGGCTTGTGGTGCCCTGCTGCCATGGCTCGGCAGAGCAGGAGCCCCAGCCTGGCAGATGGGCGGGATGAGTGGAGGTGGAAACCTGCTGAGTGAGTAGCCAGCCCAGTGTCCCATGTGCCCTGATGTGATCCCGGGGCCAAGACCCAACTCCCTACCTTTGAGGCACAGTGGATGGGGTCTGGAGTGTGGATGGTTGTGGGCAGGAAGTTGGAGGTAGTCTGGCATTCATTTACATTTCCTGGCATTGGCCAGCTCTTCTATCAAGTGACTTTCAATGGGTGAAACAGTAAAATAGTGATTGAGGCCTG